>JAQQSY010000164.1:0-33658 GCA_028646535.1 Procyon lotor | reverse complement strand
TTTTGCACTGACGGTCTCTGGGGAGAGACTGTAAGGTGTGCAAGACTAACAGTTCACAGATGAGCCTTCAGACTCATCCAGTTACAGAAGGGAAGTCTCTCCACACCCCAGCATGCTGGTGCATCAAGGCTCAGCACTGTCATAGTTGTTTTTTTTTTCAGGGAAAAGTGAGAATAGACGAAGTAAGCAGGCAGTTGAGACAATTAAAAAAAAAAGCATTTCAGTGCATTCTAAACCCTGACATAGTATTTGTCATTCTACTATATTGGTTTTAATAATAACAACTGCATTTGTTGGGTATTATCTCATTTAATTTGTTCACTAGCAGCCTACTGAAGGAGATGTTATCATCCCTGTTATACATATTTGAAGCTCTGTTTTAGGGATTATGGAAATCTGCTTGAGTGTTGGGGCTAAAAAATCTGTGAGCTGGCATTTGAATTCAGGTCTGTCCGATGCCAAAACCTGAGCATCAACTTAAAAGTGTCATTAAATAAGAAAATTCAAAATAATGAAAAGTTTTGGGGATTGGATTGTGTTTGCGTCCATAAGGTGTTCCCCCACCCCTGCAAATTCAAAAATGGTTTTTGAATTATCACATAGAGACTAAGATATTTGTTAAGTAATTAGTTTATATTGAAAATAATTTTTGACTATGTATACGGCTTCTACAAAAACAGTTAAATTAAATTTCCAGTCCTGTGCCTCAAGTGTGTGTTGCCTTCTTTTTTCTTGTATGCAGTAGGTGCTCAAGGGTTGCTGGCAAATGTTCTAAGATAAATAAGTCCTGGGGATGTGATGTACAGCATGTGACCACAGTGAACAACAGGACCTGTGCCAGATACTAAGACAGATGATCTTTTTTTTTTTAATTAATTTTTATTAACATATAATGTATTATTTGCCCCAGAGCACATGTCTGTGACTCTTCGGGCTTACACATTTCACAGCACTTAACAGCACATACCCTCCCCAATGTCCACAACCCAGCCACCCTATCCCTACGACCCCACCTCTCAGCCACCCTTAGTTCCTTTCATGAATCTAGGAGTCTCTTATGGTTTGTCTCCTTCCCCATCCCTTCCTGTTTCATTTCTCTCCCCCACCCCCGCAAACTCCTGCCTTGCCTCTCAAGTTCTTCATATCAGAGAGATCATGTGATACTAAGACAGATGATCTTAAGAGTTTTCACATACACACAAAATTTGTAACTGTGTGTGGTGATGGATGTTAACTAGACTTATCGTGATCATCATTCTGCAATGTATACAAGTATCAAATCATTATCTTATACACCCAAAATGAATACAATGTTACATGCCAATTATATCTCAATTAAAAAAAGATAATCTCCTTTACATAGGGACAACTGGTTGTAGATGTTAACCTTATCTACAATATACCTTCACAGCAGCCTCTAGATCAGTTTAACTGGGACCACAGCCTAGCCAAGGGGACATAAAAGGGATGCTACACTGTGGATGTGTGAGTGAGCCCAGCTTTCATCAGTGGACCTGCTTAACGAGCCCCCGTGTCTCAAGAGAAATAAGAAATGGATGTGGGTTTAAGCCACTAAGTTCACGGCCGTTTCGCAGCAATGGTTCACTGATACACAGCACCTCTTATTTTGAAGCAATATTTGAAAATCCTTTTCTCCCAGTGACTTTGCCCTTTCTCTCTTGGCTGTCTGGTATAATTTTGCCAAGACAATTCAGAAGACAGCTAACGGGTTGTTTTCTAGAGTGACCAAGCTCTGCGCCTCCTGCAATATGTTGACTCAAAGCCCAGCCTTTTCATCTCCTCTTTGTTTTAAAATCTTCGTACAAAGTTCCATAGGAGGTAAAAGAGAAATACTTTACTACCTTTTGAAGAGCTTTTGGCAAAGAGTACTTGGGGAGAATTTAAAAGGCACGATGACATCATATTGGAAAATCACACATTCAACCCACTACCAGAAAACACACAGATGCAGAAACCAAGGAAACCAGCCTGCTCTTTTCTACTTCTCAAAGTCTCTCGTACAGAATGCCATACAGAAGAAAGAAACGACTGCCAAAGGCAGAAATAAAAGAAGCTCAGGAAAGACGAACCTAAATGAGAAGTTAACTCTTCAAAGCTGGGACATTCAAAATAGAGGGCTGGACTTCTGCGGAGAGAAGGCAGCTCTCTCCCTGTTGCTGGAATCTGGAGGCTGCCTGTCTCTGAGGCATGGCTTCCATGTACAGGTCTGAAGTTGTGCACTGTGCAAACAGTCTTGGCTGGGGAGCTGAGGAGGTACTGAATCTACTCACCAGGTAACCTGTGTGTCCCTCGGGATATGCGTGCCTAGAGGAGGTTCTTATTCTAATTTGCACAAAGGCAAATTAGTAGTGGCCTGCCTTGAGGTGAAGCTAGGTAATTTTTTTCCTCCATTAAATATTCAGAATAGGAAAAAAAAGAGAGAGAGTGCGAGCGTTATGGGGGGAGAGCAAGTGAGAGTTTTATGGTTTTTGCAATTGCCACTTGCATGGTATCCGTCACACCCCCTACCCAAGCTCCTCCTCCAAGTCTCCACGCGCTCTGCTTCTAACCCTGGCACTTGCTATGCCAGCTTGGCCTGGCCTGGTCCTCTAGCCGCACTCTGACACAACCCCAATATTTAAGCCCCTCCTCTCTGTTCCTTCCCTGATTCATAATACAGGATCCACCACTCCCTTCTTACTTCACGATGCTACTGTTTTGAGGAATGGATGAGGTCTGAAGAGAAAGGGCAGGGTATGAATATAGGCTGTGCTTTTTGTATATGAAACCACTTGGCCTGGGGAGAGGGGTAGGACTGGTCTCCTCAGACACATCTTATGAGCTCAGAGCGGTCTCCTTCCACGGAAGTTGCAAGACATAAGCTTTAAAGGACAATGGGAATGTTCTAAAGGCTGGAATAAATCTTTCTCTCCAATGGCTCTTCATGTCTTTCTTGCAAATGCTCTAAAATTAAAGAATCAGACATGGTCCCTGGGCTCAGGAGATTTGTGTCTATTTGGAGAGACTGATATTAATTAGATGATCATATAAGTAAATGTATATTAAATATGGATGTACAAAAAATACAAGATTCTAGGAAAATTTAATAGGAGCTCTGATGTGGATCATGGTTGGCCAACTGGGCAAGGGAGGGCAATGGAGGTGGGAGAGATAAGGCTGTCTCAGGAAGAGCCCTCAGCTGATGCAAAGACCCAGAGGAGGAGCAGCTAAAGGCAGAAGACAGACAGGGGATGGCGCACTGAGACATCTTGTGAGGCCCCGGTGAGAGTTTGGGTTTTATCCCAAGAACAATGGGAGGAAAGGCATTGAGGGATGTAAGCTGGAAAGTGACAAGATCAGCTCAGTGTTTTTATAAAGGTCACTCTGTCCAAAGCAGGAAGAACAATAGCCACCCCAGAGAGCGGTGGCCGAGAGAAAATGACGCCATAGAAAGTATTTTGTTAACAGTGTATCAGTGTACAAGTGTGAGATGTTATAATTATTATACCCTTCGTTTCTTAGTCTATCAAGGCAAGGGTAATTCTTCATGTCTTCAGAAAAGTCACATCTCTTATTTAAAGTTATAAGATAAGGTTGGGGTCAGATCTGGTGCTAGAACCCACCCACTATTCCCACCTACTCTCCCAATATAGGTTCTACTCTATCACCTTAAAAACAGAAATCTATCCGAGTGGCCTTTGGTGGAAGCTGGATGTAAGCAAATGTTACCACAGAACATTCCAAAGTGAAATCTGAGGCTCCTGGGTTGCTAACCACGGATGACAGCAAGCCTAGCATTTAGCTTGGCATGGAGGGGCAAACAGGGCGTGCTGGTGGAAAGGCAAAGCAGAAAATGCAGTCTTAGGAAAGCCTTGGGGAAAATAACTCACCAAACATATTACTTTCTTTTTTTTTCCCCCAAAGAATGTTAAGCTCAAGAGCAACTACAGTACATTTGTTTTTTCATTTTTTTTTTCACTTAATTGAGCAGTTGCCATGGCAACTCAAGAACCGACTACTCATTGCCTTCAATGAATTGCAGATACACATTTTTCATCTGCTGAAAGTTACAGTGAGCTTTTAAAAAATGTAATTTAGAGCTGTCACTTTTTTTTTCCTGGTCTGCTCTCAGTATTCTCTCTCCATAGGACCCTGGCATGGCAGCACTTGGCTTTCATGAATGAGAAAAATATGTCACAGGGAGGGAGGATTTAGACATTGCATCAGAATTCAGACTTGCCAGCCAGTCAACATTCAAACACCAATCACAGTGTGTAGGGCAGACGAGCAGGCACAGTGAGGGGTAGGGGAGCGAATGGAAGAGGCAGCTCCCCTGTCCAGGGGCACCCGGACCCCTTGGCCAAGAGCTCCCAGACTCAGGCTTCAGAACTGAGTCCTGGAAGTGGATTAAAGGTCCTACAGATCCACCCTCCCTTCACCTAACTCTCATTCCCTTTGCTTCTGCTCTGACCCCAGTCCATCATCTCTCTTGGCCTGAATTATTAAAATATCCTCCTAATAGCCTCCCTGCAAACAGTCTCTCCACTTAGTCCATATTTCCACTCAGTCCCTAGAATATTTCTAAAATGCAGATCTGATGATGTCTTCCTGCTCCAAGGGTGACAAGGAATTTCCACGACAACAGTACTGAAAAAGCCCTTCCTGACCAAAGTCAGCTTGCCCCTCCAGTGTTACTGTCTACATAAGCCCCCCAGGCTGTCCCTTCATGTGCACTGCCTTTTCCAACTTCTAAATTCAGCCTCTAATCTTCCCTTAGAGCAACCTGCTTAGCTACCTAAACTCCTCTTACTGAAAGATTCATTTTCAGGTTGGACTCAAGAGTCCTCTTTCCTCCCGCTGGAACGGACCTCCCTCAGCAACGGGCTCATAGAGCATACTGGATCTCTGTGATAACACACATCATATCATACTCTGTCCTGTGTTAAGGTGGTTGTGTATTTCATTCAGCTTTTCATCTTTCACAGCGCTTTACACACACAAGACAGAGCAGGTGCCTCCCTCCTCATTAACCCACAACACTCCTATCATTTCTCAACATCGTAAGCATCTGTTAGATTCACTACCCAGCACCCATCCTGCCCCTAAACTATAACTGTGGCCAAAGGTGATTGGATCAGGAGTGCACCTACACCAAGCTTGGACAATTAATACCCTTTCCTGGGAATTTACACTGAGAGATACTGGCCTTTCTTTTGGCTGGGACAGCTGGTGAACACTTAACCACCATGTAAATGAGGCCAGTAGAAGATGTGTAGAGGGATAGAGACATAAAATGAAGGGAAATTCTTAATGGTCTTTCAGCACCTAGTTCTGCGTTTTTCCTGATGGCCAGGTACATCCCGCCTTGGATTTGTTAGAGGTCCCCAAAGCTTAATAACAAATTTTCCTTTTTGTGGAAGCCAGCTTAACCAGGTCTCTGTGACTTGCAACCACAAGGATCTTAACTAAGGCACTTAGTGAGGATACGTTTTTGGTAACACATTTGTCTTTCCCAAGAGACTGAGCTCTTTGAAGGCCGGGACTAAGTGAATCCTAATTGAGTTTTGTCACCCCAGAATCTGGCATCACACTTGACATTTAGTACACAGATGTTCAATATGTACTTGTTGAATTGACATATTGACATTTTCTTGTCTCAGATGAAATGATGGATAAAACTCCAAAAGCACTAAACAAATGTGAGCCTCCTTTATTATTATCAGACTCACTGTGTTGAGCTCTGTTCCCTTGCTCTTCAGAGGAGAAAAGGGATTGTTTGGGGACTTCTCAATTATTTAGAAGTCAGATAGAAAGTAGGGGTGCTAGTTATTGGGCCTCTCCTCAAACATCAGGGGTGAAGGTTCCTCCCTCCAATATTCTCTTATAACTTATTAGAAATGTTTCACTACTTCACACTCAACAAATTCGAATTTATCATAATCCCATTAAAATCGGAATTCTTTATATGCCATTAAAAAAAAAAGGATTTGGTGCTAAATTTCAAATCAGACAGCAGAGACACAATTAAACTAGTCAAGAGAATAAATCTTAAGATAACTTTAAGCATTGCAGAGTTCTAGTTTGCCCAGAATTGATAGAAATTACTTTTCTCCATTAAAAGAGTTCAAGTTATCAATAATTTTCCTAGTCTATCTGAAGAATATTTTCAACAAACCTAGTTTCATTACTTTAAGGCCTAGAGAAAAATGCCACTGTCTTTACTGAATATGATTCTGAAATTGAGACTAACCAAACCTACAAAATTACCAAATTATTGTGCTTTTTTCTGCAGCTATTCAAAAATGGTGAGGGAGCACAGCACATCTCTTAATATTGAAAGAAATTCACAGCACATTATTATGTTAATAGGTAACTAAATAGTAAGCATACTATGATCCCTATTTTTATAAAAATGTATATATGTATACACAAAAATTCGTAATAAAAATTAAAGTATTAGCATGTTAAATAGTTTAAATTTGGATGCATGGTTGCAGATTCTTGTTTTTCAAAATATCCGTATTTTATAACTTCTTTAAAATAAACACGTATTGCTCAAGTAAAAAATTTTTTAAACAGAAAATTCAGGACTCATATAAACTCATCCATCATTTGACCATCTGTCTGTCCATCCACTCATCCAGTTATTCAACGAATATTTGATAAGCCAGGGCCAGATGAAGGCAGTGAAAGGGTTCCTAGCCTTGTTCGTCTTCTTGTGCAAAAGCTGTAATAATAAACTTTATTATGATGTGGGTAATACAGACCATCTGCTCTCTTGTCCTTATGAATAGCATAAGACCTTGTGGGGCTTGGAAAGACAGAAAATGTTCTTAGAAAGTAAAGAGTAAGAAATGCTTCTAAAAACTACTGTTTGTCCTCCTACAAAGAAAACTTTCTCTTCTTCAAATAATGTTCCTAGAACATTTTGATGGCCTCTCTGGATCTTTTTAAACCAAGCTGAAATGCAGAGCAATTTTAAGATGGGTAATTTAATTTCCAAACAACAATAGATATTATGTTTCTTTCCTTTTTACTGGGGCTAATTCATGGGAGCAAACAAATTCTAATTTTACTCCAGTTCGGCAACAAACCCTGATGAAGTGCTGAGTGGCTCTGTATATGTAAATATCCATTCTTCCTTTGACTTGCTTTGGCTATTTCTTGTGACATTTACTATTATTTTGAATGCTCCTCACTGGATTCCTCTTTTGCAATGTAGTTAGCAATGACATAATCTCTTCTCTACACCTTTGCTTATTTTGTGTGTATAGTGACTCATTTTATACGTTTTTTTAATTCTATAAGGTGTTAATCAGTTTATTAGCATGCATTGGACACATTCACTATATTTGAAAATGCTCTTCGTTTTTGTCTTAATGACTCTTTTATTAATGAAATTGTATCCTTGGACAAGGTCTAGAACTCTGTCATATTTCTGAAATATGAGGTGTACCTTAAGCCTAAAGTGATCACTCTGCTTACTGTAAGAATGTAAGATTTAGAGCCTTTACAGATTTCTCTGAATGTCTGTTTCCTCTTGGTACCTGCATTGTACCGCATGAAAGACTGTAAGTTCTATTTCTTTAAAAGAGTATAAAATGTATTTTAATGGTTCAGAAGGCACAGATATTTAATTAATTATTCCTTAGTTCAAGAAACTCAAGATAAATATCCTTTTCCAACTGCTTACACATCAATAATGATAATAATGATAGTTACCACTTATTAAGGCCCTGTCACATGCCAAGTACTGTGCTAGCTTGTGAGGATGTAGAGGTGAACAAGACAATGCCCCATAGGTAGTCTCTAAATCTGTAGTTCTGGAGGTGTGGTCCCTGGACCAGAAGCATCAGATCGCCTGGACACATGTAAGAAGTGCCGATTCTCAGACTTCACCTGAGACCTACTAAACTGGAACCTAGAGGTGAGGCATGGGAATTGTGTTTTAACTGGTGCTCCAGATGATCCTCATTTTCTTTAAAGTTTGAGAGCCATTGGGTCAAATGAATGAACGGAGACAGTTTTGGTGGCTGTCTTTGGGGCTCTTGCAGGCTACTGGAGTGCTGGTGGAGCACTCAAAGACGTCAAGAGCAATGGCCAACTACCAAACTTGGCAGAATAGGGCAGTACAGGTTAGTTGGAGAAATTTTACAGGCTGGAGACACAAGCAGAAACCTCACCATTTATGAACTTGTAATCCACAAAAGGAGTTTGAAATTAAGCTTGAGAACAGTGAGAAGCAGTAAGAGGTTTTTAAGGAAAGTGATAAAATTAGAGTTGCTATAATATTACTTGGGTTTAGAGAAAAGAGAGGATACGTGTTCCAGACAAAGGACCTGAGTGCTAGGACCCAGAAAGGAGGCCAGAGGCTGAAGATGAGATGGGACATCTGGACTATTGAGTCCACTCTCAGTGAGTAAACAGCCAGGATCCTGTTCCCTGGCAAGACACCAGAAGTTACTTGTTTGGAAAATGATAGCAAAATTTCTATATTTTGGCACTGGAGCAGAACATAGTAGACAAGAAAATACCCAGTTCCTGCCTATACTAGGCTGAATGATGCTCCAACCTCCTGCCCCAAATAAATCCACATCCTAGTCCTCAGACCCTGTGAGCATGTTACTTATGTCAAGAAGAAGTTTGGAGAACTGATTACGCTAGAGGTCTGGGGATAGGCAGGTTTTTCTGACGATCACGGTGGGGGTGGGCAATGTAATCACAAGAATTTTTAAAGAGAGAGGGAGGAGGTCAGAGTCAGAATGGAAGGCAAGAAAAAGAAGCAGTAATCGGGGAGGGAGGACACAGGGGAAGGGATTGGCTGGAAGAGGCTAGCTGCTGGCCTTCAGGATGGAGGAAGGGTCCACAAGCTAAGGAATGTGGGCAGTTTCTAGACCCTAGAAAAGGCAAGGAAACAGATTCTTCCTAGAGCCTCTAGAAGGAAGGCAGCCCTGCTGATATCTTGACTTTAGGACTTCAAACTTTCAGAATTGTAAGATGATAAGTTTGTGTTTGTTTGTTTTTTTAAAGATTTTATTTATTTATTTGAAAGAGAGAGAGATCACAAGCAGGCAGAGAGGCAGGCAGGGTGCGGGGTGGGGGGGAAGCAGGCTCCCTGCTGAGCAGAGAGCCCGATGTGGGGCTCGATCCCAGGACCCTGAGATCATGACCTGAGCTGAAGGCAGCCGCTTAAACGACTGAGCCACCCAGGCGCCCCAACTTTGTGTTGTTTTAAGTCACTATGTTTGTAGTAATTTTGTACAGCAGCAACAGGAAACGAATACACTGCCTAATAATGCTGGCCTACCTCTATCTTTGTTTTTTTTTTTTCCTTTATTTTAGAGAGAGAGAGAGAGAGAGAGAGATTGCTCATGCTGGGGCAGGGAAGGGGCAGAGGGAGACAGAGAATCTCAAGTACACCCCCCACTGAGCGCAGAGCCACACACTGGGCTAAGTCTCACAACCCTGAGATCATGACCTGAGCCAATCAAAAGTCAGATGCTCTAATGACTGAGCTACCTGAATGCCTTAGCCTGCCTTATTCTTAATAGAAATAGATGGCCATAGATCTCAAAACTTGTACAGAAACTTTGAAATATGAAAGAAAGAGGTACAAATATACCCAAAAGAAATATAAATAATGTAAGAAATAAAGAAAATTTAGAAATCAACATAAATGTTATAGAATAGTCTGAGATGATATTACAACCATAAAAGTAAAAAAAAAAAAAATTACGGTGTGAGAAATGAACAGTTAGAGATAAAGAAAAGGCTCTTGAAAATTAGAAACATGATAGCCAAAATCAATCAGTAGAATACTTGGAAGGTGAAGTTAAGGAATTTCCCAGAAAGCAGAACATAGTAGAAAAGCTAAGAGGCAGAAAATAAGAGAAAAGAATGATCAACTTAGGAAGTCTAACAGCTGAATCTAAAAGTCAGGAATAAAAATAGCAGAGAGTAGAAAATGAGCAAAGAAAAAAAAACCCTAGGAAATGTCTCTGGTTGAAAGGCCTGAGTCTCCATATTGGAAGGTGACACCAAGTGCCCAGCCCAGGAAAGTAAAGCAAGATTCCCACCAAGCCACATCACAGTGAAACTTCAGAAAATGAGGCATAAATAGAGGATCTTTAAAAATTTCCAGGGAGGGTGCCTGGGTGGCTCAGTGGGTTAAAGCCTCTGCCTTCGGCTCAGGTCATGATCTCAGGGTCCTGGGATGGAGCCCCACATCGGGCTCTCTGCTCAGTGGGGAGCCTGCTTCCTCCTCTCTCTGCCTCCCTCTGCCTACTTGTGATCTCTCTCCCTCTCTGTCAAATAAATGAATGAATGAATGAATGAATGAATGAATGAATAAATAAATAAATAAATAAAATCTTTAAAAAAAAAAAATTTCCAGGGAGGTGAAGGCTGGGGGGAGGACCCATGTCACAATAATAGAGGATGAAAATCAGAATAACAGCAGACTGCAATATGGCAAAGTAAAAAGACAATATGCTCTAGGCCAGTGCCTTCCACATTTTGAGGAAATTTGATTGCCACTCTCAGCTAAATACTTGAGTAACCTATCAGAAAATGATGAGGAAAGAACAGCACTGTTCTGTAATGGGAGACTTAAAAAAATTTACCTTCTGCCGATTATTTTTTAGGAAGCTACTCCAGGATGTGCTCCAGAAAAAGAAAGGAATACATAGAGAGGAAGACACTGGACCTGAGACACTGGAAAGAGGTTCAAACAGGCCCCCACAGAGGGAGTTTATTGGTCTTCAGAAAATGCTGCCCAGAGAAGGCGGAAAACCAGGCTTTTGGCCTCACTGATGCCCCACATGCCACTCCTTTCCCATTCTTCATGGTTCTTTGGTACTAGAGTTTCCAAGCATCCATCCCCGTTTGCCCAGAACCAAGGGGCGTCCCAGCACGTGGGTCTTTGGGCTTTAAAATCACAACAGTTGCAGGCACACCGGGACAGTTGGTCATTCCACTTGGAACTGTGGCCTCTGCCCGTGCTCCTTCACATCTGTGTCTTTGTCTGTGCTCTCCCTTTCTGACACACACACTCCCTGCGTGGCCGACTGCTCCTCGCTCTCTAAGCCCCAGCTCAAGTTTGGAGATGAGAAACGCAGCCAGGTCGAGGTGGTTCTCTCCTCTCCGACAACTGGAACAGTCTTAACTTCTTCAGGAGTCTCCACTCGAGCAGATGCCGAATGAGACCTCTCCCTGCTCAGAGGGGACTGCTGGAGGTGGGGTGGGGCTCCCAGTCGCCTCAAGATCAGAGGCGAGAGTCTTCTCTTTACTGTTCTCTAAAAACTGTGAAATCTCACACTTCCTTCTTCAGCCACTGACGAATTATTTGCTGGGTTTGGGTGCGTTTCTCCACCAGATAAATTCTGCCTAGAATTCTGTGGGCAAAGTCTGAGCCAAATAACTGCTTGGAACTGGCAAAATCCCAGGCACGTCTGTTACACTCACTCTGACTTCGGGTCACCTTCATGAGTTGGCACATCTTCACGTTTAAACGAACTTGAAAGGATCCTGTTTTCTTACATCTTGGAAACCACTGCTGCTGGTGCCTTTGATCCTCCTAGTTTTGAGCATCTGATCCCTTCCAGCCTTCGTAGTGGGGGCAGTGGCCTCAGGCCAGCTGCACACCAGAATCACCAGGAGAGTTTTTAAAACATGGCTTTGCCCACGTTTCTCTCCCAGACCAAAAAAATCAGAATCTTTGGGGGGTGGGGCAGGTTCATCAACTCACCAGGTGATTTTAATGGCCAGCAAGGGCAACGGCTGCCAGATTTGGAGCCCTGGTTTTGGATCAAAGCGACTTGATTCAAGTCTTACTACAGCCACACATTAGGTGTTTCATCTTGGCCAAGTCATGTAACACCCAGCCTCAGTTTCCTTATCTGTGAAATGGGCTTACTAATCCAGACCAGACAGAGCTTTGGTATGGATACAGTATGTGCAGGAAGTAACTTAATGCCTGACTCATACCGAGTGCTCAGCAAGAGGGAGCTGGTTTTCTGTGCTTGGGCCGTGGGAAAAGCTTTCTTCTGTAGAGCCAAAGAAAGGACACGATTAACTAACTTATTCAAGATCTTTGTTCAGAGAGAAGATAAAACTTAAGACTTTACTCTTGGTAAAGATTGTGGTCTGTAAGTTAAATTCCACAAAAGGAAGCAAACAAAAAAAGCTTGAGAAAGAACATCTCCATTTAAGTGGTAGCCTAGACATACTCAAGCAAATGTGTAAAATTAATGTTGTCCAATTACTTGTGTGCCAGACTGAATCAGTTAAAAGTTGCCCCAGTGAAGAGCTGTAGGTACAGCTGCTACCCATTCAACTTGACTTTGCCTGACAATACTTTTTTTTCTTGGTGATAAATATTAATTTCTGGTTTTAGCAAATCTATTAAATCCCTTTGGAAAACATAAAGTCAACAAGATAGCTACTGTCTGGTCTTCAGAATTTAAATACATTATTTGAATGCAATCATCTTCAGAGTAAATAAAAGCCATAAAAATAAAAATGATTAAAATCTCTAGCAATAAAAATAGCCGGATATGTGATGAAAGAGTAACCATATCTTATTTTCTGCTGTTGGTTCATTTTACACACACACACACACACACACACACAGAATGCAAATGCCTAGCCTCTTAGGACAGAAGGAGTAATGCTGCCCAAGAGATTATGTGATTAGTGTGAGATCCGAAGAGAAGAGAGTAGACCAACACTGCCTTCCCCAGCCAGGAAGTGAGACTCCTCAGCACAAAGAGGGGGTTGGTAGTGTGTGGAAGGAGACCTGAGCCCCACTCTCACGCCATTAGTACCAGGAGATGCCAAGGCCTGTGGGAGAGTTTGGTTGGGGGATGGCTGGGGTCTCAACCGCCCCTGCGGTCCAGCTGATCCCAGCAGCATGGCTGCTGTGAGTGGAGTGGCCCACTTTCTATGGGTCTCAAAGGCTCAAACAATACGAACCTCATGGTGACCATAAATAACTGAAGACCAAAAACCTCTTCCTCAAACTTTTTGGATCGGGTAAAGCTTCCTAGACTCTAGTAAGACTCCAGAAGAGAGGAAGAAGGGGTTCCCCACACTATAACTGAGAATGGGACTTCCATTGCCTCCAAGGATAGGATGGTGGAAGCAAACTGATTTAGAAAAATACCGAAGTGTTACATGGAGGCGGTCTATAGTCCTTACCTAACTACTATACCGTTGTTGCTAAAAATGTTCTAAATGTGTCTCATTTAGAGTTGACACATATTTTAAATATAGTATGTAGTTATACATGTTTTTACTGATAGAATTGCATGAAGGGATAAAACTGCATAAATCCAATTACCTTTGGTATATAATTATTACATTTAAATATTTAGGATCGGTTCAGTGAGAATAATTTGGAAATGGGTAATTAATTTGAAGATGCTCAAATCCATTGAAAGACTGGCTGGCCAGCTGGCCTCATTTCACTTGTGAAGAAGCTGAGGGCCAGAGGGCTGAACTGATTTCTCGGCTTCCCACTCACCCCTGTAGAGATTTAGAAGAGGAAGAGATTTAGTAGAGCCAAGGGCCAGACCTTGTCCACTTTCTCTCCTATTATTTGTTATAGAGAAGCCCTACATAATGGAAAAGCAGGGAGTTCCAGGATGTTCAGTGTACCAAATTTACAATGTTAAAGATAGGAAGGAACCTAAATGTTGATTATTAGAAGAACAGATTATAAAATTGTGTTAGAGTCTTCTATCAGACTGCTAGAGGGCAGTAAAAATGAATGAAGCAGGGTTGCAATTATCAGCATGGACTAAGAAGGATATGTACAGGGGCACCTGGGTGGCTCAGTCATTAAGCGCCTGCCTTCAGCTCAGGTCATGATCCCAGAGTCCTGGGATGGAGCCCCACATCGGGCTCCCTGCTCTGCGGGAAGCCTGCTTCTCCCGCTACCATTCCCTCTGCTTGTGTTCCCTCTCTCGCCCTACTCTCTCGCTATGTTTCTCTCTGTCAAATAAATAAAATCTTAAAAAAAAAAAAAGAAGGATATGTACAATATGGGACAATTTATTAAGGGTTGAAAACATGAAACACCAACCTTGCTTAGGAATGCATTATCTATATTATATACAATACTTATTGGCTACCTACCATGTGCCAGATGCTGTTCTAGGTCTGGTGATAGAGCAGTGAACAAAGCACCTGCTTTCCCAGAACCTACATTCTAGGCACATAGCTGCACATGGGAGTAGAAATATAAAGAAAGACTTTGGATTGATAAAAAAGTGCAGAATAGTGGTAACCTCTGGGGAGGGCCAGGGGATTGCAGAGGTGGTGCACAGAGGGCTTCAATTATTTGCAACATTTTATTTCTTGAGCTGGGAAGTGGAAAATGGTGTTCGTTTGTTGTATCATTCTCTATGGCTTCTAGTCTGTCTGATATAGAAGAATCGATAAGCTTTTCTTTCCTAGTTTTGCTTCTACCAATTTCTTTTGTTCCTATAAAAACATGTTTCCCTCTACAGATAACAGGGAGGTCAAATAAAACATAAGGAAATTAATGGAGATGTTCTGGGAACTAGCTGTAAGTATTTAAGGGAGCCTGGGCGTTTGGAAATAGCAACAACTCTTGGATGTTTTGAACGATACTGTTTCTAGAGAAAGGAAGAAAGCGTGGATGCACTCCCACACAGCTGGGCCCAGGGAAAGTCAGTAACTGCTTGCTGAAATAAAGGACTGACTGTGGATTTAGCTAGTTTCCAAGGAAAAGAACGACAAAGGATTCTGCCTTCAACTGGTCTAGCCCCCCGGGGGGCTGGCATTACACACTACTACCTTATTGATCAATGGACTGCAGATATTTTTAGCATCTAATGTATGTTCTGTATCCGGAGTCATGTGGGACTAAATTGGACCTAATTTGACAGCTCTTATTTAAAATAATTTAGACGAACAGCTGTATCTAAAAATCTTCCTTTTTAGAATCCTTTTGTCCCTTCAAGAATTCTTGCTTTATCTCTGAAATATATATGATTAGAAAGAAGTAGAAATATTGCAATACTACCTATTATACCCTGTGGGCTAATGATCTTATTATCAGGAATCTTTCCTGGGTGATAATCAGAGATACGGACAAGGTTTATGTGCAATGACATGCCAGGGCAACATTATTTCTACCAGTGAAAAGAAGAAAAATAAATGCCCTGGAGTAAGAGAATGATGGAAATAAATATAGTATATCTGCAAAATTATATTTTATACTGTCATCAAGGAACTGTTTACAAAAATTATTTGGTGACACGGAAAGTCTCTATTATTAAATGAAAAAAATTGATTATGAGCATTATTATATATCTGCATATCTATTAATCAAATGTTAATGTTAACTTTCTTCTTCATACTTATTGTAATTTTCTAAAATTTCCAGAGCATTTAGTTTTGGTTTTATAAATAAGAAGTTATTAAATTTAAGTAAATGATAAGGAAATGAAAGATTATTATGCATCGAAAGAGAAGCAATCACAGGCTTGACATTTCTTACAAGCTCAGACATCTGCTTATACGGCGTGCTCATTTTATAAGCCTGTGAAGAGACTGACTTTTAGGATTTCAAATACTGGGATAAATAAAATACAAGCTAGTTTTTGGTTTACTTGTTTGTTTGTTTGCAGAGAGATGGTTGCTGGGGTCATTCTTACAGATTCTGGGGCAGCAGCATGGCTTACTGGGAAGAGATGAACTTGGAGTGAAGACATTATTAGTTTTGTGACCTTGGGAATAATGACACTTTCCTCCCAGGGTTGAGGTGAGGATTACATGGGTCATGAGAGCTCTTGGCACAGGGCAGCCACTTAATAAAAGCTGTTGACTCTGAATCTTCTTCAAGGTTATGAATATACAGTAAGAAACCTGGAAGTTTTAGATTGAGGTCTCTGCCGATGTCCCCCAAACAAGATTAATTAAAAAGCAAAGTGATTTTAAAAGGGGTGCTGTTGCATTTACTGCTTCGAACCAAGTGTGGCTCTTACTGAGTCATCAAGCTTCTAAGTCAAAGACAAGACAAGCAAACAAAAAGCTACTAGCACATGGCGTGTGCCTCAAAAGTCCATCCCATCTGTTCATCTCTGGGCCTGTTCCCACTCCCAGTGTTGGGGGAAGTTCTAGCAAAATCGTCAAAAAGGTAAATGGGCTCCAACTGTCTTTGTCTCTTTTTCACCTCAACACCTTGTGTTCCTTTGGATCTTGGAACTGATATGGTTTCCTGGTTTCCCAAATTCCCTTGCTCCACCGAGGGCTATCCTAAAGTAGAACCATAGTGGGGTGGTTAAGACTTGTGGTGATGTCAGACTCCTGGTTGAATTTTTGACATTACTTAACCTCTTTGGACCTCAGTTCTATATCTGCAAAATGGGAATAATAACAAAGCTTTGTAAGTTTGTGGTGAGGCTTAATGCATGTGAAGTGCTTTGAATAGTGCCTGAAACACAGGAAGCACTCCAGAAATTTCAGTTATTATTATTATATTATTATTACTACTACTACTCTTCCTCCAGGTTCCTACCCTGAAAATTCCACACAGACGAAAGGCTAGCAAGCAACATTCTCAGCAAGGAGGCTGAGGAGGTCAGGAGCACGGGTTTTGCCAGTGAACAGAGTGGAGCTGTGCAACAGCTCTGCTACTCTCTAGCTGGGTGACCTGGGGCAAGTCACTTAAAACCTCTATCTCAACTGAAACTTGGGGCCAGAGGTGGGGTCGTTAGGATACTCGAACAATGCTTAGCATGATGTTGGACTGGGAGCAGGGACTTCCTGCATTTTAGGTCTTATTGTTCTGAGTGCAGTGTTATTTTATCTCATTTAGCCCTCCCCAAACCACTATTTTGCAAGTGAGGAAACTCTAGCACAAAGAAGTTCGAGGCCACACGATGAGTAACTGGCAGGAAGAGAACTCCAACCCAGGCAGTCTGACCCCTCAGCCTATGGTTTTAAGCACTGTGCATCACTGGTTGTAATGCCGGACAACGAACGCCCCCTCTGGTTGACGATAAGACACTCCTTCATGCTTCGGGGCCCATGACTGACAGTGACTTAATACGTTTCTACTCCTAACGGGGTTACGGTTTGAAAGAACACTCCTATGGTCTTGATATTTGATAATACCATGACTTTTACGGGTCTGAATTTAAAGCTGGAAAAGGACTGCACAATTAACAACGTTCTAAAATGATGACAATTTTATTCATCTGCAGTTGGTTACATTTGATCAAATAAGTTCATGATGGAAAATGCAGCGAGACCTTTTAGGGACACAGTGTCAAGTCTCCCCTCCCCCTTCAGCTCCCTGGGGATGGGGTTCAGGCCCTGGAGAGGCTAGTGGGGACAATATTTAGACATTTCTGGGAGGATGGTAGTGAGAGTTCATCTTTTCACAGACACACACACACACACACTCCTTGGCTTATTCATATACAAACAGACTCAGAGATGGGAAGGACCTTAGGAGGCATGTGATCTCCCCCGCCCCCCTCCACGCCAGTACAGATCAGTTGAAAAACATCCATGAGGAATGGTATCTAGAACTTGAATATCCTCAATGAGATATTCAACTAGACCCTAACACTAGTTAGAAAACTCTTTATAGACCAATCTGAATCCCACCTCTTTGGCATTGCTATTTTTAGGGCTCAATCCTCTCTCGCAGGGTAAAGTCTAACTCCCTCTTCTAAAATGACATAGTCCCCTATGCGTAAGGGAGTTCCTTCACTGAACAGTTCATTACTGAGCATCACTCAGGTGCTGCGCAAGGCATCAGGAACAGAGATGGGAACAAGACCACAGGCCCCGCCCACCATGGACTGAACAGGCCAGCAAGAGCTTGCTCGGTCATTGTGCTTCTAGGAGAATGTACTTCTCCACTTAGATATTTTCCGATCCTTCAACCTCTTCTTGCGTGATTGCTTTTGGACCTCTCAACATCCTGGCTACCCACCTTCAAAAACATAGATTAGGGGCACCTGGGTGGCTCAGTGGATTAAGCTTCTGCCTTCGGCTCAGGTCATGATCCCAGGGTCCTGGGATCGAGCCCCGCATCGGGCTCTCTGCTCAGCAGGAAGCCTGCTTCCCCCACCCTCTGTCTGCCTCTCTGCCTACTTGTGATCTCTTTCTGTCAAATAAATAAATAAAATCTTTAAACAAACAAACAAACCATATATTAAAACAATGTTTTCATCATCATTGCCATGTACATTTGTTTTATTCCCCGGTCTTTGGTCACCGTGTAAGAATGTCCCTCCTTATACTGCCCTTTGAAATTCTTCATTCTGTTTATGGAGAAAATATGTCTGAATTGCCCTCCTATAATGTGTCAAGCATTATGCAAAGAACTGAATTATAATAAAGTAGACATTATCTGTGCCCATGAGTATCATGTACTAGAGGAGAAAGACATGTACACAGAAAGCCATAATCCGTGTGACAAGGGCTATGCTAAAAATAGGAATAAGTGCTGTTCAAAGCTAGAGAAGTCTGTCCAGAACTTTTAGGATGTTACTGGAATCCCAAACACATGCTTTGTTTTTGCTATTTTATTATTTTCTTGGGGTCCTTTAAAAATCTAAGTGGTCGAGTTGTAGTTCCTTAACATGTTTTCTCTCTACATTCAAAAGAGGACATGAGAAACATATAGTTAATAATCATGTCTGTAGAACAGCATATACAGTGTTTTCCATTTGATAGAATGCTTCGATAGAAGTCAGCTCTTTAATCTTCACATGACTTCCTTCATTTTATAGATTTGGAAACTGAGGCTCAGAGTAGTAAGCAGATATGCCAACATCACCAAGCCACAAAGTGGCAGAACGAGAACTCAGACCCATTCAGGACTCTATGCTTGGGGTCTTCACTTGCTGTAGCCATTGCCACCACCCCTAATATAAACAGGCACTCGATAGGAAAATTGCTATATGGATATACACTGTGACCTGACACTCTATAGAAAGAAGAAGATGGGTGGGTGGGTGATGGTAACACTGCTCCTTGGTAACCAACTCCAAAGAGCAAAGGACACTCTCATCGCATTGCTCCCCTGCCACTTGCATTGAAGTCTGTGTGAGCCTCTGCTTGCTTTCAGACTGGGTTCTCAGCGTTTTGCACTCTCTCCCTGCCCTTTCTTCTCTAAATACAACATAATCTGAGAAGCTTATTTGGTTTCCCATTAATGACAGTTTCCTGTTTTTGAGGCTTCAAGGCTCATCAGGTGACAGATCATACATAGTTCTATTTCTGTCCTTTTATTAGGCAGTGATACTATTGTGTTACCACAAATATTTTCATTGTGCCTTCAAAATGATAAGGAATTCAAGATTACTCCAGCTAATAGGATGTCACAGGAGCTCGTGAGATTAATGACCAAACCTGTCTGACAAGAATAATAGGGTTTTTGAAAAGAGGAAGGTAATTGGTCTCTACAAATGAGTCTTTCATATGTTTTTACCCTGGGAGCATATCCTACTGCCTCAAAATGAGGAAATCTATCAGTTCTCATTACCTTCTGCAAAGATTTGTCCTATAGTCCTGCTATGGGGCACGCTAGACCTACAGAGTGATGAGGCATTTACTTTACATTTTCAGAGCATGGAAATTTCTTGAACTCTGGCCCAAAGTGGCAACCTAAGTGATATAATATTGCTGTTGAATATTTAATATCTACACTGAAAATGTGAAGGACATCCCTGACTCTGTCAAGAGTCAAGAATAGTGGAAATATATTCCGATTAACTTATGACATTTACAAATGGGACTAGTCTTTCTCCTTCCAGAATCAATTCCCCATGGCCAAGGAAGACAGCCAGGGAGAGCTGGCAGCCTCAACCCACAGCAGGTATTTCTGTGTCAGTGTTTGGGAAAAGCCAGATTTACAACTTTCTGACCTTGGTCCCTCTCCAATGTCTCTGCTTTTATTATTTCAGAGGGCCACCAACGGTTTTTGCTACCAAGAACAAGTGCTTACTGCAGAGCTGAGAGGGAAACCTGGCCATTCTATTTTTCCAGCTTCAGCTGGGCCTTGTAGGACTTGCCACAAAAGCCTGATTTGCCCATTAGAACAGGACTCAGCATGGCGGCTACAATTAGTAAGTGCCCGAATTATGAAAAATGTCTTGTTACTCAAATATACCAGTTTGGGAATGGCAGTGTTTGAATCAGCCTTACAATACAACCCAACACGTGCTTTGGCTAAATGTAGTTTTTCTTGATTTAGAAGGTATATATCACTACGGAAATTCAGTACACACACACACACACACACACACACACACACACACACACACAAAACAAAAAAACCCCAAAACTCTGTTATCTGTTCTGGCCAGGGAATGTGGCATTATTATTTTATTCGTTAAGTCTATGTTGATTGTGATGGTGTCCCTGTCACAGGATAGTGGGCATAGAACAAGTACATCATAGGGTCCTCCTTTCTCAGAAGGAAAGAAAGAAAAAGATGGTCTCCTGTACCAGGCATCTTTACATAGATTTTCATTTAATCTATTTTTTTTAAAGATTTTATTTATTTATTTTAGAGAGAGAGAGTGTGTGTGAGTGGGGAGAGGAGTAGAGGAGGAGGGGGATGGAAAGGGAAAGCATCTCAGGCAGAAAGTGAAGCCTGACCCAGGGCTTAATCCTATGACCCTGAGATCATGACCTGAGCCAAAATCAAGAGTTGGACCCTTAACCAACTAAGCCACTCAGGTGCCCTTTGTTTAATCTAATAGCCTGTAAGGAATTACGTCCATTTTTATAGGTGAAGAAGCTCAGGCTTGAAGAGATTAAGTAACTTGGAAGTCATATGTGTGACATTGGCTCTAAACCAGGTCTGTCTGGCTCCATAGTCTCTGTTCTTTTTCATACTGGATGCACGTAAGAGACCATCAAGGACTTCTAGGAGACAGTATATAATGAAGTATAAGATTAAATATAATCAAGTGCTAAAACTGAGGGGTATAAACCTCAAGTGCTCCGGGTGTTCAGTGGGGCAGGCAAGAAATGAATGTTTACTTTTATTATTAGAGAAAAGCCCAAGGAAGAAGAAGGAGGATTTGAAATCCTTGCAGGATTGCCAGGATTGCAAGATAAAATATTCTTTTTAATAAAGAGTTAGCTCATATTTGTGACATAGAGTTATATTTTTAAAGAAGTCAAAGGTACTGCTAGCTCTTCTGGACTTTGCACCCTGACTGTCTTCTGTCCACTTTCCTTCCTGTCCTGGGCCCACCAGAGCTGATGCACCGCTCTCTCTGTTTGCAGTACATATTGGGTACAAGTCCAATTCTCTGTGCCCCATGGAAGTTCCACAGCACTCTGTATCATTAGTGTCTAGAAGAGTCTCTGGCACCTATGTGTTACCCAGTAAACATTTGCTAAATGAATGGGGAAAAATAAAAGGGAGGATAGATGGGTCAAAATAAATTTCTAGGCACTAATGTCAAATGGACTCCCTGACTGCTTGCCATTCCTGCTGTGTTTCCTTAGTTCTCTCTCCACTGGATTCTACAAATCAGTCCTCTACCTACTTCAAATCTCAGACTCTCGACAGATGGCTCTGCCTCTGCAAGGCATCTGACAGGAACATATTAACTTCCCACAGTACACACCTGACCTTAGAACCCAGTCCTCCTGCATTCAGAGGAACCTTCCTCTGTCTTGTATATCCTCCTTCTTCCTAATGAGTGGATCCTTCCTGTGAGCTTTTAAACATGCTCAACTGACTTCCATTCCAAACTAACAAAGAACACCTTCCCCAACAGTGCTTTGTAAGGTCAACAGTTTCCTCCATGTTTCTATATACAATGGCCATTTTCCATTCTCCCTCTTGATCCTCTCGTCGACATTTGACCCTCTCTGCTTCTTGAAATACTGTTTTGTTTGGTTTTTGGAACACTGTATTCTGCTGATTTTCCTCTTGTCTCTCTAGCAGCTCCTTCTACATTTTTTTCCTGTCCCATCTTCCTCTAACTGGTTTTTAAATGTCCTCATTGCTCAGTGGTAGACCCTCTTCTCTTCTTATGTCTGTTCTTTTAAGTATCCTCTCCATATGCAGCTTCACATTCTACCTATATTCAGAAGCTCACAAATAATCTATTTCCAGCCCAGATCTTTCCTCTGAGCACCAGATTTGTATATTCAATTGTTCACTTGAATTCTCTACTTAGATGCATTAAGGCATTTTGAACTCACATGTCTAAAATTACACTCATGCTCTTTCCTTTCAGAACTGGTGTTTTCTTAGTGTTCTTTCTCAGTGAATGCCAGTACCATTTACCCAGCTGTACAAGTTAAAAACCCAAGCATTTTTTCCAAAGTTCACTCCCTGTTGGCTCTCATATCCATTTTAATATGGAGTTCTGTTGATTTTGCCTCACAAGTACCTGTCAAATAAATCCCTTTCTGTCCACCATTCCAGTGCAAGGTACCATCTATCATCTCTTTTCAGGACCGCTGAATCCTCCCTAGACCTATTCTTGCCTTCCTTCACTGTGTCTTCACATTGCAGCAAGAGAAATCTTTTTTTATTTTTTTAAGATTATTTATTTATTTGACAGAAAGAGAGAGAGAGCATGCACACAAGTAGGGGGAGTGACAGGCAGAGGGATAAGCAAGTTCCCCACGGAGCAGGGAGTCTGACACAGGGCTCGAGCCCAGGACCCTGAGATCATGACCCAAAGCAGATTCTTCATAAACTGAGCCACCTAGGTGCCCCAAGAGCAATTGTTTTTTAAAACAGAAATGTAATTATGTTATGTCCTACCCCCCCACCCCCATATACTCCTGCCATAAACAAAAACAATTCTTCAAGGCTTCCCATTGGTCTTAGAATCAAGTCAAAACACCTAACTGCTCTACAAGGCCCGCTCTCCAGGCTCCTATCATTTCACAGACCATAATGGGGAGAGGAGACAAAAAAACGAGGTCACAGAGGTGGCATAAGCCAAGGGATCCAAAAGTTTTAAGAAAGCAGAAAGTGTCATCAGTGTGTTGGATTCTATACATTGTAAATAACCTACTGACTTGGCAGTAATGAGATGATTTTTAATAGTCTCTTAGAGAAACAGGGTAGGCAGAAGCTGGTTTACAGAGTAGATGGGGAGGTAAAGTCATGGAGCAGAGGAGCTGACTTTGCTTTTACCAAGTTTGGTGTTGAGGGAAAGGGGAGAAGACAGTATCCCACTTGGCCTTCCTATGACACTTGGTGCTGTTGACCACTCCTTTCTTCAAAGTAGAAAAAGAAAGATAATTTGAGGATGAGAGCCTTGAGAAAGATGAAGCAATAGCCATTAAAGGAACAAGGGGCTAGGGAGATGGAAGGGGTGGGATCAAGGACTTGGGTGGACAGTAAGCCTGGACCCACTCTGTCGTTTGGTGCATATCCATTAAGGATTGTTACGTCTTCTTGAATACTGACGCCTCTCTTGTTATATAATGCTCTTCTTTATCCCTGATAAATTTCTTTGCTCTTAGGTTTTCTCTGTCTGAAATGAATACAGCTACTCTTGTTTTGTTTTGGTTCGGCGTAGCATGGTGTATCTTTCTCCATCTGTTTATATTAATTTACAAGTGTCTTTATATTTAAAGTAAGTTTCTTGTAGACAACATATATTTGGGTCTTATTTTTTGATCCACTTTGAAAAATCCCTGTCTTTTACTTGGTGTTTTTAGGTTGCTGACATTTTTGTTTGTTCATTTATTTTTTTAGTAATCTTTACACTCAACGTGGGGCTTGAGCTTCTGACCCCAAGATCAGGACTCGCATGCTTTTCAGACTGAGACAGTCAGGCACCCCTAGATCACTGACATTTAAAGTGTTTGTTGATATAAAAAAAAAAAGTGTTTGTTGATATAGTTGGATTAATACCTCCATATTTGTTACTGTTTTCTATTTATTGCCCATTTCCTTTGTCCCTATTTTTGGCTTCTAAACCTCTTCTGCCTTCATGGTTTTAACTGAGCTTTAAATCATTTAATTGAGGTTTTAAATGATTCTATTTTCTCTCTCCTTTCTTAGCATATCAATTATACTTCTTTTTAAACTTTTTTAGTGGCTGCCCTAGAGTTTGTAATATACATTTAAAAGAATCCAAGTCCACTTTCAAATAAGTGGACAGTGAGAATGATTTATAATAACAAAATAGTCCTAATTCTTCCTGCCATGCCTTGTATCATTGCTGTCATTCATTTCACTTATACATAAGCATGCATAATTGAATACATCACTGCTATTATTATTTTGAACAAACTATTATCTGTTGATCATTTTAAGAATAAGAAAAATAAAAATTTTCATTTTACCTTCATTTATTTATTTTATAATAGTTTTCCTTTCTTTGTTATGTAGATACCAATTCCTAATCTATATTACTTCCCTTCTGTTTAGAGAACTTCTTTTTAAAAGATATTTATTTATTTATTTATTTGACAGAGCGAGAGATTACAAGTAGGCAGAGAGGCAGGCAGAGAGAGAGGAGGAAGCAGGCTTCCTGCTGAGCAGAGAGCCCGATGTGGGGCTTGATCCCAGGACCCTGAGATCATGACCTGAGCTGAAGGCAAAGGCCTTAAACCACTGAGCCACCCAGGCACCCCTAGAGAACGTCTTTTAACATTTCTTGCAAGGCTGGTCTACTGGCAACAAACTTCCTCAATTTTTGTTTGAGAAAGTCTTTTGCTCCTTCACTTCTGAAGCATGATTTTGTAGGATACAGAATTCCAGGTTTAAAAAATTTTTTCCACTTACAGTAAGTATTTCACTCTTTTTCTTGCTTGCATGTTTTTTGAGAAGTTGAATCTCTTTCTTATCTTTGCCTCTCTGTAAGTAAGGTATATTTTTTCTTTTTTTGAAGATTTTTCTTTATCTTTGATTTTTTTTTTTGCAGTTTGAGTATGTTTGTATATTTCATCTTTTATAATTGTCTCATAGCTCTTCAATGTTGTTTTTTCTTTTTCTTTTTGTTTTGTTTTCTGTCTTCTCTCTGCCTTTCATTTTTTAAAGTTTTTACTGTCATATCCTCAAGTTCAGATATTTTTGCCTCAGCCTTGTCCAGCTTACTTATTAGCCTATCAAAGGCATTCGTCATTTCTGTTACAGTGTTTTGATCTCCGGCATTTCTTTTTGGCATTTCTTAGGATTTCCATCTCTCTCCTTCATTACCTTGCATGTTATCCATTCTTGCATGTTGTCTGTTTTTTCCACTTAAGCTCTCAACATATTCATCATATTTTTTAGAAAAAATCCTTTTGGTAAGTCCAGTAATCCTGCCATTTATTACTCTTGTTCTAACACTTTTTAAATGTGTTTCTGCCTTTTGGTATGCCTTGCAATTTTTTTCTTGAAAGGTGGACATGATGTACTACGTAAAAGAAATGAAATAAATAAACTTTTGGTAATGTAGTGGTAAGGTGAGGGGGCGAAGGAAACGTTCTATGAAATACATAGAGTCTTATGAATAGGTCTCAGTCTTTTGGTGAGCCCCTGGACTATGAACTTCACCGGAGTATCTTAGGTTTTCCCCTGTTTTAGGTGGGACAGGATAGCTTGGGGGTCGGGTGGGAGCTGGAGTTAGGTATTTCTGTTCTCCCAGGTAGGGTAGGTTCTGATAAAATCCCAGCAAGTTAGGTTCTGATAAAATAGTTTCTCCTGGGAGCAGTCCTTGTTAAGAACAGACCGCTCTGCTGTATTTCAAAATGGTTCCTTCTCCGCCTCCCCCTTGCCAGAAGCACTAAATGATTTTTCTCTGATATTCACTCTGAGGACCTGGTAGAGCTCCTGGAGGTAAGACTTACGAAAGTGTGGGAACCTCTATGACTGGCTCCCCTGGGGCTTTTAACTCTCATACTTGCCCACACCGAGCCTCCTGCAATTTGCCAATTACAGTTTAAGTTTTCCTACCCTGGCACTGGTTCCTGGTGAGGTTCTTTTCTTTCTTTCTTTTTTTTTTTTATTTTAAAGATTTTATTTATTTATTTGACAGAGAGAGATCACAAGTAGGTAGAGAGGCAGGCAGAGAGAGAGGGGGAAGCAGGCTCCCTGCTGAGCAGAGAGCCCAGTACCCTGAGATCATGACCTGAGTCGAAGGCAGAGGCTTTAACCCACTGAGCCACCCAGGCGCCCCCCTGGTGAGGTTCTTGCTTGTGGGTTTCCACTCTTGTGGTTTTTTTGACTCTGCCTGCCCCTCCAATTTTTGGTACAGTGGTTTGCCTTGTGACTTCACGAGTCTCTGAGAGATCTAAGAACTGTTAATTTTTCAGTGTGTTGAGCTTTTTACGTGTTAGGAAACACGGGTTACGATTTTGTTCCTACATGCCAGACTGAAAAGCAGAAGTGCTCAATTAGCATTCCTTTAGCTGAGGACATGGGGAACTCTGTCAGACACAGAAAGGCTGTGATGTCTGAAAAGTTCAGTCTAAGCTGCGTTTGGGGGAGGGAAAGAAGGGTTTACATTTATGGAGCGTTTGTTCTGTACAAGGTCCCCTGCCCTGTGTACCTCTCCCAATGCTACTTCCAAGTGAGGTTATCATCATCATTTTCTAGAAGAGGAAACCCAGGTTCAAAAGAGTTAGCAAGAGTTAACAAGTCATCAAAAATTATGTAGTCAGAATAATACGTGTAGTCACGTAAATAATACGTGTGTTTTGGTGACTGGCAAGGGATGAGTTTGGGAGGGATGTAGGGGGTCAGATTCTGATTTGAAGGTTCTCACGTATACGCTAAGAGGTTCCAGTTTCATTTCGGCCTCGATGAGGAGCCAAAAAGGATTTTAAGAAGCAGGATCCCATGACTGGCTTTGCTTTTCACCTTATGACGGGTGAGGAAGCTGGGGCACGGAGACTGGTCAGGAGACCGTCTGTGATCCCAGGGAGGAAGGCTAAGGGTGCCGACCAGGGCTGTGGCAGCAGCACCAGAGTGGGAAGGAGTGATTTCTGCACAGGAGGACTGACTGGCTTCTTGATCAAACTGATGCAGGGTGGGAGAGAAAGGAAGGAGGCTATGAAGACATCCTGTCTCTGGCTTGGGCAGCTGGCAGGCTGGAGGTATCATTAACAGAAATAGGGAAAACAGAAGGACGAGCAGATTTTGTGGGGGAAGATGGGGATTTTGGTTCTGGACGTGTTGAGTTTGAGTGGCACATGGGAAATCCAAGCAGCACTCTTTAGCAGGCACACATATGCAATGGGAGTTCACCTGGGCACCCTGAGTGGAGTGGATCGCGGCTATGGTTGAGCTTTTCAAAGAGAACATGTTCAGTGAGGATTGAAGGGGCCCCAGATGCCAGGAAACACTCACATTTAAAGAAGGGACCAGCAGAGAGCAGCTCAGCAAGGTCACCAAACCCAGTGGACTGACAAGTAGGAGGAGCGCCAAGAGAGTGAACACAGAGTAGGGCAAGAGATACGTGGGTGAGGCTGACTCAGTGCTCACCAGACTCATCCCTCCATTCCTGGATGCTTAGGCAAGCTTCGTTTCCGAGCCTCCCTGCATGTGGGGAGGGCCCGGGGCAGCTGCCTACCCACTGTGGGAGGAGGTAACACGCAATTTAGAGCAGACCCATCTTCCAAAAGATCCATGATCCCCTTTGGAGGTTGCATGTAGAAGAACCTCTGGAAGGCAAGCATTCAGATTTGGAGTTTCATCTGTTACTACGACAGAGCCCAGTCTGTCTGTGCTGGTCCTGGCTCTGGAGTCAGACGGCTGTGTCTGAATTCTGTCTTTACCTGTTGCCAGCTGTGTAACTTGGAATAAACTGCTTAATTTCTCTGTACCTCAGTTTCCTTATTGGAATAACACGATAATAATAACAAGTAATAGAATAAATGATAATAAAACCTATTTTAAGTAAAATATGTTTTAAAAAATAAAACAATGATATTATAATAATATCTATCTCCTATAATTGAGGATAAAATGAGGTAATGGATGTGAAGTATTTAGAGCAGAATAAATAATTTAGAGCTGTGAGAGCCTAAGGGAGAGGAGAATGTCAAGAATGAGATTATGGTTTACAACTGGGGTCAGCAAACTACAGCGTGCAGGTCAAATTCACCGTGCTCCCTGTTTGGGTACAGCCTTTCGGTTTAAAATGGGTTCTACATTTTTAGTTGAGATAAATCACGTGAGATCTATGTGGGATTCAAGTTTCAGCATCAATATGTAAAGCTTTAGTGGGACCCAGCCGTGCGCATCTGCTTCCATGGTGTTATGGCTGTCTTTGCTCACCAATCCCAACAGAAGCATATGGCTCAGAGCCTAAAGTATGTACCACACGACGCTTTACGGTGAAAGTTTGGTGAATAAAATGCAGCAGAGGTCCAGAAAGATAACTGAGAAGTGCTGACTGGAATTGGCAATAGATCACCAGTGACCCGGATAACGGCTTTATTGGGAATGGTAAAAGGAGAAACCGGATTTTGGGGCCAGGCTGATCAAAGTCTGTTTCCTGACTCCCCAGCTCACAAGCTGTGTGGTCTTGGGAAGCATCTTAACTTCTATGAGCTTCAGTGTCCTCTGCTGTAAACTGGGATACACGGAGCCACCTTCTTGAGTTTTTGGAAGGATTAGCAGTAACGCACTTAAATCATAAAACACAGTGTCTGGCTTATAACAGGTGCTTGATCAATGCAAGCTCTTGCTTCTTGCTTTTTTTACTCGGTTGTCACCAAAACTGTTGTTCCGTTATAGATAATGCCTTTTGTTTGTTCGTTTTTAAAGATTTTATTTATTTGACAAGAAGGGAGAGATCACAAATAGGCAGAGAGGGAGACAGAGGAAGAGGGGGGGAAGCAGCCTCCCCACTGAGCAGAGAGCCCGATGTGGGGCTCGATTCCAGGACCCTGAGATCATGACCTGAGCCGAAGGCAGAGGCTTAACCCACTGAGCCACCCAGGTGCCCCAGGTAATGCCTTTTGACTTTTAATATTTTATTTTATTTTTATTTATTTATTTTTTAAAAAGATTTTGTTTATTTATTTGAGAGAGAGATCATAAGTAGGCAGAG
The DNA here is from genome assembly GCA_028646535.1 of Procyon lotor. Lineage (NCBI taxonomy): Eukaryota > Metazoa > Chordata > Mammalia > Carnivora > Procyonidae > Procyon > Procyon lotor. The sequence continues at coordinate 4,637 of JAQQSY010000164.1, read as the reverse complement.
AGGCAGGCAGAGAGAAAGGGGGAAGCAGGCTCCCTGCTGAGCAGAGAGCTGATGTGGGGCTCGATCCCAGGACTCCGAGATCATGACCTGAGCTGAAGGCAGAGGCTTTAACCCACTGAGCCACCCAGATGCCCCTAATATTTTATTTTTGTCTTCAGTGTTCTGAAATTTCCCTTATATGCCAAGTCTCTGCCAGGTCGCTCCTCTTTAATGAGGCTATCCTATTTAACACTATCCCAACCCCAGCACTCCTAACCTTACCTCATTCTACTTTTCCTTTTCTCGTGGGACTCACCACTTCTGACATCTAGAGAATTTACTCATTTATCATGCTGATTGTTTAGTATCTGTCTTCTCCACAAGAATGTAAGCTTTATGCCTATTTTTTACAATTGCACATTTCAAGTATCTGCACAGTACCCGGCATACAGTAGGGGCTCAATTAGTATTTGTTCAATGACTAAATGAAAAAAAGAATGAGTGGAGAGTTTTGTTTTTGTTGTTTTTATCTGTCTCAGAACTGGATGTGCTCCTTTAATCTGGGGACTTTGTTGTTTCTCATCTCTGCAAAATTCTCAACTATTATCTGTTAAAATAGTAAAATAAATCAAAGAATAAATAAAAGGGACCCTCTGCTCCATCCCTCCTCTATTTTCTCCTGGAACTCTCTTTTGAATATGTCGGCCCAATCAATCTATCCTCAGTGACTCCTGAGTTATTTCTTACATTTGACAACCGTCTAGCTTTCTGGTTTATTCGAAGGCAATTTCCTCAGTTCTGTCATATAGTGTCTTCAGCTGTGTCTAGTCCACTATTCCAACTGTTAATGGAATTTTTATTTCAGTGACAATATTTTTTATGCCTAGAATTTCTATTTCTTTCCTTTTTCTTCTTGCCTCTTCCTTCCCATTATTTTTGGTACTTGTTTCATGGCTTATCTTCCTTTTATCTTCTTGAATATTTTAAGTATTTCTATATTGAAATTTCTTTCCGACCTTTCTGTTCTTGGGCTGTGAAACCTTCCATTTTTTGAATCAGCTGGTTATCTGGTAATGGGTCAGGTCTTTATGCAGCCTGTAATTTTGGATCATGAGCTCCCCTTCAATTGTGATATTTGGAATTTGCCTCTGCTTCAGTCTTGAGAGTTAGCAACTGAAAAAGGTCCTAAAATCTATTGCTGAATGGCCTGTGGTTGGAGGCTGAGTTAGGAGGCAGTATGGGGCAGATGTGAGGAAATGTGCCCTAAGTTTACTTCCCCGCTGGGAAACTATTTTTAACTGTGGGCAAATTATTCTTTGAGTCTTTATTTTCTTATCTATAAAATAAAGATAAGAATTCCTATTTCCTAGAGCTGTTGTAAGGAATTTGTGAGAGAATAAAACTAAGGAACTTGGCACAATGTTCGGTATGTATTAAGTGTTAATAAATGCTAAAAATGTTATAAATACATAGTACCCATTATATCACTTGTCAATATTTTCTCTTTGCTTTTTAATATAAAAGAAGGAAACTAATGCTCATGGAAATGGCTTCTTTTTTAAGATTTTATTATTTGTTTGAGAGAGAGAATTTGAGAGCGTGTGCATGCAAGAGAGCACAAGCAGGGTAGAAGGGCAGAGGGAGAGGAAGAAGCAGACTCCCCAAAGTGAGCACAGAGCCCAACGTGGGACTCTATCCCAGGACCCCAGATCATGACCTGAGCCGAAGGCAGACGCTTAACTGACTAAGCCACCTAGGCGCTCCTTGAAAATAGCTTCTGAATATGAAGATGAAATGCATAGCCAGCCATTACATTTGGACACTGGTTAGATCTATCTGCTTCTGTGACATATATTCGTTGAAGATGGGGGGAAAACCCTCATGCTCACTTGGCTTTCAGCCATTGCAGAGGAGCACTGATGAGCAGTAGGAGGAAGTTTCAGACATTACCCTCTTTTTAAACAAAAAGCCTAATTAGAGAGTTGGATTATTTTCCAACTATTTTGGATTATTAAAATACAGCAGGAGGGAGACTTCTTCCGCTGAGAGGAAAATGACCCAGATAAATTTCTCTGGTTTTATTAAAATAGAAAATATATTTGACTTCTTGGCTGGGTTGTTGCTGGTCATTAGTCCTTTTCAAAGGTTAGAAATAGAAAAGCAGAATCCTGAGCCTGTAGCTCGTACTCAGTAAATACTGTTGGTTCATTATCGGAAAGAAACACAGGCAAATTCCTGTACGAGAGAACCTCACATAACCTCATTTCCTTCTCATGTAACTTAAACCACAAACCTTTCCTTAATTAATTGCTGTTTTGAAACTGTGGGGAAGAGGGAGGCTGAAGGACCAAAGAAGTGAGTGGATAAAAGCTGTAGGCTAGTATGATTTATCATGGAATATGCTGTTATCTGTAAACACCTGAAAAATGATTTATAATGCTAATTTTCATAAAACACAAAGGCTAAAATTAAAAGCATTTCAATAGAGAGATATTGTTAGACTTTCATTACCTGATCTTCATAGTCAGAGCCTGTATCAATGGTCTCTCCAGTGTCCAGCATCATTGAAGGATCCATATCACTCGAACCTAAGATTAGAAAAGAAAAGATTACCCGATGAAGGTTGTCTGTGTATGTTTCTATCACAAACTATCTCCCACTAGGTTTCCGTATAGTTCTTATGGTTACATTAAATTCACAAACATTTTTAGACTCTTCTCCTCTGCTGGGCACCATGGCTAGGCTCCCAGGTAGAAAATGCAGATACTCTAGACACTGTTCCCAGCCTTAAGAAGACAGTCCCATGGAGGAGACTGATTTGTCAACAGCATGGTTCAGAAACCAAAATAAAGAGCTTCTAATTCCAACTAGAAGTGGAGGTGATGATGGAGGTAAGAACTAATCAAAAGGAATGAATCTAGGAGCCTGAAATTTAAGGGTGAGTAAGGATGGTCAAGGAGGGGAAGTGATTTAGGGGTGTGTAGCAGTAAAGGAGATATAGGGAGCACCATGAGCAAGGCGTGGAGTAGGAGAAGAGCAAGGAAGTTCCAGAAATAAGTGGGGCTGAGTTTGCTCCTTCCATGAAAACCTGACAATTTTTTCCTCCAGCCTTTGGGTCACTTTAGTCCCTGATGATGAGAAATATCAGGTTAACTTCAGGTATTAATAGAGAGCTTTCCCCCACACTAGGTACTACAGGTTGCATTAATTTGCTTACCCATTAATCCTCAAGGCTCAAACTTAAAACTGGTAATTTTCATAATGGGGTTCCTGAAGCACAATTGATTTATCATCCTGTTTAATGACTCTTTCCTCCCAGGAGATACATATCATCTAACTAGCGAGAAAGACAGAATTCAGTGCTGCCCATAAAATGCTATATGTCCTTGTGAAGAAACAAACCACTCCACATTTCATTGTAGACTTGTCCCTGCGAAATAATTCTTGGTCAGAAGACACACTGACTAATGTTTAATGAACATTAAAAATGTCGAGCATCTCACATGGCTTTTCAGATAGAGACCTCTCCCAGAGAGGCTGCTTTCATCCTTTCTTCCAAAGAGAGTTTCAGGGTCTGTCCTCACACAGTCTTTTCTCATCTCTTCTCTTGTTATTTTCTACTCATGATCACCCCTACTGTTTATCAAATCAACTAAGGACTTGCCCATTGTCATACTGTCTAAGTAGTAAGCAGTAACAACCTTGTTTTTGTGTATCTTTACACTTTTTTTTATTTTAAAGGACAGTAAGATTTTTCACAGTGGAGACACTGGACCCATCAAAGAATTTTGGAAGAGTAACTAAGTGTGGAATTGCCACAGGTGTGTAGAACACAGCCGTGGGCAATGCCATCTCATCGTGAGCAACCCTTGCTGAGTCTATTGTTAATAAGGTGGTTGCCAGAAAGGAGTGGGGAAGACAATGCACCACACGCTATTAACAAAGTGAGACAAGAGGGGTCATATGGAAACTTAAATTTTATGTATAATTTTACATAGTAATGTCATTATAATTTTTCTATCTCTGTGCCTTTGCTATATTTCGAATAAGAAATTTTATAAGGTGTATCTGAGAGCCAAATATTTGATTGTCTTGGAGCCCATTTTGGATCAGTGTGCACTTATGTGACAGTCTTCTGACAGTCAAGATGTCAGAAGAAAACGTGTATTTTCCCACGATAGGATCAGGGAAGTTTTAGGACCAGTATGTCATAGAATACCATCCCTTCATTTTAGAAAAGAAGAAAATGAGCTTTGCAGAAGTCAAATAACTTGGGCTAGGTCCTACAGAAAGTGAGTGAGTTCAAAGACAGAAGTCATAGCTCCCAACATGTCCTGCCTACTCTGACCTTTTCGGAGGAACGATCCAAACGGCTTTACGAATATGATCGTTCATCACAGTACCCTGTGGGACGGGACTTGGAGGAGTCTGCTGTCTCTTCCACATTTTGAGAAAATGAGTAACAGTGAATGGCCGGTGATGAGGCGTGTCACCAGGTGGCTGTGGACACGGGAGAACCAGAGTGGAATCAAGGAGTGCCGCTCCAGCCTGGCACAATCGATGCTCCTTTCTGGGTGGTTGCTATAGACAGAATCATTAAAGGTAATGCCAATATTCTTCAGCTTTCATTGTTTCCATAATACGGATATTACCCACCA
>JAQQSY010000163.1:16328-34265 GCA_028646535.1 Procyon lotor | reverse complement strand
GAGGAGCAGAGAGATGGAAAGTGACAGCGGGTGCCGGGAACCACTAGATCTCTGCCACCTCGATTTCCAGGCAGACAGGGACGCCCGGGCCCCTCGCCGACCTGCCTCCCCCACTCCCTCCCCGCGGGTCAGGACCCCAGGGCCCCCCCCACCATGTCCAGCCGCGGGGGCCGCCCCCACCACTGGGGCTGCCTCCTTGGAAGAAGGCACCTCTCTCTGGCATCTAGAGATAACCTCTTCTAGTTCGGCTCCTAATAGCTCCCGTCAGTCCTGGGGCAGACTCCTGGGAATAATGAATTACTCCATCTGTGTTCAGTTTGTTTCCTTCTGTTTTTGGTTTTGTTTTGTTTTGTTTTGTTTTTGCCAACAGATTGGGGTGTTCTCGGGCCACCACGTCTTCCCAAAACCCGACAGTGTCCTGTTTGTTACACAACAGGCTTCCAGACTAATATTTTCTAAGGGAAAAGGTGGAGAAAAATAATCTCATCTTAAAATGAGGGCATTTGCATTCCCTAAAATGCAGATCTGGCCAAGTCACCCCCCCCTTGGGATCCTACGAGGTCCTACAAGGTGGGGACTCAGGAGCCACACCCGGCTTGATCCAGCCAGACCAGCTACCCACCTTGTTCCAGCCCCGCCCAGGACGTGATTGAGCATCAACCCTGGGGTTAAATTCTCCGACTCTCCCAGGCTGGGTCAGGTGCCCCTAGTCCCAACCCGAACACACGCAGGCATGCCCCCACCAGCGTGAACACGCATTCACACAGTTTTGTGTGTTTGCTGTGATCCTAACACTGGGGCTTTGTTCTTACCAGTGTCTTGGGCTCCTCCAACCATCCCAGCCCCCAACGAGGGCCTAACGAGCCCACCAAGAAGTGGGGAGGTCCTGGCTCTGCTCTGGCCCTCCTCTGGGGCCCCTGGGTGAGGCCCCCACACTAGGGGTGGTGGGCGTGGCCTGGCTGCGGTGGGCGTGACCTGGCTGCGGTGGGCGTGGCCTGGCCACGGTGGGGAGGGCCCCCAGTGTCAGGCCAGAGATGGGGAGGCCAGTCTGAGATCCCCCACTGCAGCTGGTGCGGCTTATTTATGATGCTTTTAGCTCCAAGCAGACCCATTTCCGAAGTCCTCTCCGAGATATAAATTATCCTAAAGGGCTGATTTGTATCACTGTGGTTGGACAATGCCTAACCAGAAAGCACTCGCACCTCTCAACAGTTTCCATCCAGGGAGAGCTATGGATTTTTTTTTTTTTTCCCTCCCTTATTGAGCACTTCAGAAAGGGGGCTAAAAACCTTCAATGGGTTTCGTTTTTAGGGAAGGCAATTTCGGCTTATTAGGCACTGTTGGCTTCAGAAATATGCTCACTAATGACTTCTATTTAAATATTTTCCTCCAGCTGAGACTTTTTCAAAAAATACCGTGTTAATGGATTCAACATCCCCTAAATGGGTACTTCCCCAGCTCGGCCTCTGAACTTTCCCGGCTGGATCGAATGCACAGTCAGGAGGTCACGGGCAGCCCTCGACAAGACAAGACCGCAGAGTTCCGAGTGGAAATGATGGCCTCCCCCCTCGTCGTGCTCTCGGCCTCCAGCACAAACTCGGAGGGAATCGCCGTCCCTCGGAATCCTCCTCCTGCTCCCGGGCTCCTCCAGGAGGAAAGCCAAGCCCTGCATCCTTGCACAAAAGGCCCAGCCTGCCCTCAGTGGGCCGCGGTCACCCCCGCTCATGCTCCCTGCTGAACCCCGGGCGGAGCGGTGGCGGGGCTGCCCGGGCTCCAGGCTGCCTTGCTTTTGAGTTGCCCCTGCTGGCCTCCATTTTCCGTCTGAGAAATGGGACGACGTGGTGCCAGTTTCCCAGCCGCTCCCAGGGCTAAGGGGAATATGCTCCCGGAGGACTTGGGAGAAGGTCTGGCATTATTTGCCGATGTTTGTCGCTGCAGGTCCTCCTCCGAGATGCGGATTTAACACAACCCTCTGCTAAGCCTTCCCCTCTCCGGAGGCACAGCGTCCCCTGACCCTGGCTTCCGGGCCGCGCCTCTTGGCCGACACACACCCTAGCCGCTCGGCGCGATCGCGGTGGACGCCTCCGTCCACGAGCGTCAGAAGCCCACTCAGGCTGCTCCGGCCGAGAGAGGGGTTGGTTGTGAGAACGTGGGGGCATCCTGCAGAACCCCAAAGGCAAGACGGTAGCACGGCCTCAGTGGGGTCCGCAATCAAACCCGGAAATGCAGGAAGGTCCCACTTAACTCCCCCTTTTATCTGAGAAAGGGCCTCCTTCCTGTTTCTCCCTCTCGGACCCTCGGTCTCATTCTCCGTCTCTCTGCAGACCAGCGTCTTCTTCAACTCAGCCGCAGGGTAAAAAAGCATTTCCTCCCCTTTAACTGTTCCTGATGGCTCCAGCCACGGCAAGCCTTCCAAGTCAGCTCCAAGGCTCTGCAGATGGGGGCCTGGCTGGGCCCTCCAGCGTCAGGTGCTGGTCAGCGGAGCCCAGACTACAGGATGACCTTCTGCTCCGAGCACCTTGATCCCACCATGCCCGTCTTCCACACATGTCTGTGTTTCCCTCAAAGGCCATAAGGGACCCCTCGGGGACCACACGTATCCCTTCTTTGCCTTCTCCGGTACCCAGTCCAGTGCCTGGAACATAGATTCTGTTGCAAAAAGGAGGGCGTGAACTCCGGAGGAGTGGCTCGCATTTCCAACCCGGACCACCATGCAATCTCAGGCAGGCGGTTCCTCTGAGGGGTGCTGGGGAGCCCACCGTGCCCCCGGCCCCAAGGTCGCCTGGCCCCCAGCTGCCTCCAGAGCACGCTGCTTCCCGCCCCTGCTCACACCCAAGCAAAGCAGGGCTCCGTCTTCCTGAATATGCATCGCACGGCTTCAGGATCTAAGTTGATTTCTGCAGGAGGGAAGCTGCTCACTCAACAGAATCCACACTCCCAGAAATTATTAGAGGAGCAGAATTAAATTCACGAGGGTCGGAGGTCCGGGAACGCTGGAAACGCCATTCCCAGCAGAACCTGAGCTTCATTGCCACAGTCGAAGACGCCAGAGGTGCAGAGAACACTCCTGAATTATTTACGTGGGTCCTACGACCCACGGGAGGAGCACGACCTGCTCCATGGCCGTGACCCCGTGAGCTGCGGTGGGTGGGGGCCGTGGGCACCAGAGGTGTTTGCAGACCTGGCCCCGCCCGCCCTTATGAACCCCGGCCAGGTGTGGATGCGGAGGAAGGAGAGGCCGCGGCTCCCACGAGACGAGATGCAGGTGAACCCGGCCCGACGCACCTCTTCCTGGTCCCCAGCACCGAGAAAGGGGTCGGAGGCGACGCCTTGTCCCCCGGGCTGGTTTCCATCGTCTCGGGGGTGAGGGGGCCGCGGGGAGCAGGACGGGGGTCAGCCACACCCCCAGGCTGTGTCCCTTAGCCCGGCCTGATGCAGCAGTCAGGGACCGGCGGGCCCCACCTTCGCTCTCTGCTGGCTCAGCTCGTTCAAAACCCGGTGGGGACGAGGGATCCTGCCTTCTGCGAGGGCGGGCAGAGGCCCATTTCTGCTGCAAGGCCTCAGAAGCCCCTCACGCAGCCGACGTACCCCCTGGCCCGCGGCCCCATCTCTCTGCCTACGGCCAGAAGCTCCGTCCCTCCATAGAAACCGCCCCCCCCAGCCTAATCAGAGCTTCCAGAAAACACCAAGGCCACATCCGCCGGCTCCGGCTGCCCCAGACCTGCCTGGATTCTAGTCGCTTGTTGTCGTCGTTTTGGTGATGGAACAAATAATGAGGATCTTTGAGGAAATTCTTCATAAATGGTATCCCTCCCAGATTTTGAACCAGTTGTGAAATCATAAAAAAAAAGTACAGATAAAGACGAATATGTGGGTTTATTGTGACGAGAACCCGGGGGGGGCAGGTGGCTTTTGGCCCATTGGGTGAGCGGCTTGCTGGTCCCGACCCCCAAATCCTGCAGCCCCCCCCACCCGTCCCGCGGAGTCTTGGGCTGGAGAGCCCCCCCACCCCATGTAGAGGGACCGGCCAGAGCGTGACGCGTGTCCCCGAGGATCAGAGCAGAACTTTTACGTCGGAGGTGGTTTAGTTTGGAGCAGCAGGTGCAGGGAGCCCCCCCTCCACGTGCCCCCAGAGGCGGCGGCGGGGACCCCCGGGATCTATGCCCCCCGACATCGTGAGGTGGGTGTTAGCTCGGACGATCCCACACAACCACGGGCCACGGGGAGGCCACGGTTCACACTGGGCTTCAGGCCCGCGAGGGGCCTCTTCGGACCGGCTGCCGGACGCACTTGGGGCCCCTCCGTGTCGTCTCATGCCCGAGAGCACGTCCCTGTCTATGTATCCACCCGGCCCCTGAAGGACACGTCGGTGGCTTCCGAGTCTGGGCCATCGATGCCAGAGAAAGGTGCTGATTTACGTGTCCGTGTGCAGACCCCGCAGGAGGAAATGCACCCCGACGCGCCCTCCCCGCCTCATCCCCAGGAAGGCGAGTTCCCGCTGAAAGACGTAACACCCCCAAACAGGAGAACCCCACAGTGTGACTGCCGTGACCCAGGGCGTAACTGAGAGTTACTCAATCAAACCGGGTCCCAGGGAACCAAGGATGGACGTGGGCCTGAGCTAATTGTGCTCGGGCTGCGGGGACAGGACGCCAGGTGCGTGTCCCCCACCCCCGGCCCCCGGTCCTGGACGCGGGAGTTCCGCCGGCTCACCGGGCGCTCCCACGGCCTCCCCTCCGCCAGCGAGCCCTCCCGCTGTCCTGTCCTCACCTGCGGGAACCCCAGTGACCTTGACGACAGCTCCGGTCCCTCACGGGGTCGAGGACTCAACGAACAGGTTTGGGGGCGGGGGTGGCCGTGAAAGCAAACGAGGGTCGTGTTCCATCCGATTCTATGCGCCTGAAATGCAAACGTAAAGCGTGAAAGACCATTTAGCTGAAAACGGGGACTCGAGCAGGGGCTCTCCCGCGGGGTTCGCAGCCGCCAGAAGACGGAAAGGGCTCAGACGGACAGACCGCGCTCGCCGGCGAGCGGGCAGACGAAATGTGGCGCATCCGTGCCGCGGGCCCTTACGGGCTCTGGCACCCGTGGTCCCTTACGGGCTCTGGCACCCGTGGGCCGTCGTGCCAGGTAAGGGAGCCGAGTCAGACTGCGCGCGAGCGCACGTTCACGAGGTCCCTCGATCAGCCACATCTCGGAGACACGTGGCGGCTGCAGGGGGAGCGGGGAGGCGGACGTTCCTCTTCTTGGGGACAGAGTTGCGGTTCGGGAAGTCGAACAGGTTTTGGGAACGGAGGCAGGTCACACTTGCACGATGTTGTGGATGTAACGAATGCACCGAATCGTGCGCTTAAAATGGTTCAAAGGGCAGACGTTAGTTTAAAGATATTTTACCGCGTTAAAACTGAATGGGTAACAGACCAAGGTAGGTCCCCATCGTGGGCTCCGGGGCCCCTGTCACCTTCACAGCGCGTGTCCCCGCGGCGCACCCACCCCCTCCAGCCCCCGCTGCGCCTGACCTCACCTCTGGCTCGCCCGGATTAGCCGCTCCCGATGGTGATCAATAATCACTCCCGGAAGGCACATCGGGCTTGCTTTCTGCTGCGCCTCGTGCTCCCGGCAGGGGGTTCGCTGCAGAACCTTGTTGAATCGGCGGATCAGCAACGCGGGGCGAGGCAGGCTGCGTCCAGTGCCGGATGTGTCCCTGTGTCCTTCCTGCCCCGTGGCCGCCTGGCGCCTCGCGGGGACTCACAGGGGCGTCTGGCAGGCGGACAGACGTGGGAGTGGACGACAGGGGAGTGGACGGCGGCCGACGAGGGAGGCGAGGCTCTCGCCCGTGCGGAGCTGGTGGGAGCTGCCCGGAGCGGGTCCGCAGGAGGGGAGCCTCGGGCAGATTTCCGAAACTGCGGATGGACCTGCAGAGGTGACCCTCTGCCTTCGAAGGCGTCTTTGAACATCTGCTGAGCTGTCGCAGGAGGAGGAAGCAGACGTCCTGGGATCCCCAAGGAGCCCGCGACGGAGCTTCCGTGCAGCTAAATCCGGCACAATTTCAGAAGGAAAAGAACGCACAGACTCCGTGCTCCGAGCACATACGAGGTTCTCCGCAAGGCGTTCGACACACACCCCCTCTGTCCGCTGCCTTCCCGACGCAGGCACGACTGCCCGTGCTCCCTGCCAACACCAGAGACCACACGACCTGCTCCAGGATGCCCTTGGGAGCAGCCGGCTGCCTGCACGGTGAGGTAGTGAGCTCCCCGTCGCTGGAGAGGTCCAAGCAGAGCCCCGGTTGACAGCTTGCTTAGACCAAGGGAGCTGGAGGGACGGACCCGCGGGTGTCTCTCTGGCTCCGGGGCGAGGGGCCCCGCTCGGGCATCTCCGCTGCAGGGAAACCTAACTCCCCTCCGAGCCGCACCCCAGTGGCTTGCAGAACACGCCTGACACACAGGAGGGTGTGTATTTGTTTCATTTTATGGGCCAGCTGGGTCCCGTCGGCAGCGGCTGCCTGGAGCGGGCCTCCCTCCTGAAGCTTCGTCCCGCGGTGCTGGGATGGGACGCAGGTGAGGACCTGCAGAGGGCCCACGGGGGTCCGGGCCCGCGTCCGTGCCCTGGGGAGCCCCGCAGGCTAACCTAGAACCTCCTTCATCGGGGAGCGCACCCGCGGACCTCATCCCACGGATGGAAAAGGGACACGTTTTCCACAGGCAGACTTGGCGGCCGGCCAGATGCCCGACCCGAGCATCACGTGACTCGCGTCCTCGGGGCCTGTCCTTTCCGGAGGGAGCCCGACAAGCTTGAGGTCTGGGTACAAACCAGGCTCGGTTGTGTGCTCGCTGGGCGACTCCGGGCAAGTCCCGGCACCCCTCCGAGCCCCACTGTCTTCGTTTCTAAGACGGGAGTAATGCTGTAGCCTCAGAGCTCCCCCCTTTGCTCGTCCCGCTGCCGTGCCGAGCCCCACCTGCGGGTCCCCCCACAAGCACTCCCCACCCGCGGCCGGTACCCTGCGCAGCAGAAATTCGTGTTTTAAGCCAGAGAAGGGGCTGCTTGGGTTCGCCCCCTTTGCCTCTGCCTGTCGCTCCCCTTCCCCTGTCCCCGGCAGGGGATCGAGGGCAAGGAGGTACTCGTTCCCCCGAATAATGATCTGATGCCTCGGTGGGCGGAAGGGGACCCGAGGCCCCGGAGAAGCCGCCTCGTGGGCAGGTGGGGGACTGGGCTCCCCTTCGGGGCGTGGGCAGTGGGTTTTTCTGGCCCGGACTTTGCCAGCGACCCCAAGGCTCCCCTCCCAGAGCACACGCAGGGGGACACGAAGGGGAGCCCCTTGGGAGCAGAAGAAGGAACAGCGTTGGGCCTGGGACGGAGATCGCCGTTCAGTATGGCAGCCTCCCTGTCGTGTCCTCTATGGCCCCCCTTGTGGCCCCCTCGTGGCCTCCTCTGTGGCCCCCCGTGCCCCCCCTGGTCAGCCCTGCACGCTGCCTTACGAGGGCCTCTGAACAGAGATGCCCCAGACTGTCGTTTCCCTTTCCATGTGCACCTGCTGCTTCCCCCTGCTCCCAGGTAGGGTCAGGACGCCTCGGCCTGGTGCCCACGCCCTCCCCAAGTCTCCAGGTGTGCAACACCCCCCCGGCCCCCCGCGGGCCAGCTTCCCTGAGTTTGCATCTCCCGTTCCCGGTACCTGGCTGGGGGTCCCCAGGATTTTCTAGAAGGACTCCCGCTCCCAGTGTGGAGCTGTCCCCACAGCGCGACTTATTGCAGGGAAGAGGCGCCCGAGAGCAGGGGAGGAGTCACCGGGCGCGTCCGCAGGGGTCTGTGTCGGGGTGACCAGTGCTGTCCCTCCCGGGCGGCCGCCTACACGAGCCCCCGCCCCCCCAGCTCCGAGAACACGGCCCCGCAGCCCCGCGGCGACAGCACGTCCACGGCAGGCACGTGGCTGGCTCGGGCCACTTACGACACGCCGGCTCCAGCCGTCGGAGAATGTTCCGGAGGCCCAGGGCCCCGACTCGCCGCCCTCTGCCGGCCTGGGCCTCTGGGCGCCTGCTGTGTCCCCGCCTCCTCGGATCGCAGAAGAAAGCAGGGGGGCCTCGGACGCCTGCGTGCTCCCCCCAGACCGCGGGCACCTCGAGGGCAGGCCTTCCGTCTTGCTGTCTCCGGGCCGGCACGGGCCGATGCGTGTCTCCCAACAAGCCAGCGACTGGCGAGCAGGAACGCACAAGGGGCCGAGGGTGCGGGGGAGACGGACAGACGGCTGGGCCCTGCCCGGGCAGGTGAGCACAGCCACACCGGAGCTCCGGCCACGGAGAGAGCCCACGGCTTCCTGACCCACGGCCGTCCCACCTCCTCCGCCGTCCGCGGGATCACAGCTCCCCTCCCCACGGGGGCGAAGGCCACTGGTGAGATGCCACCAGGGAGAAGCCGGGCAGAGGGAGGCGCTGCCTTCAGGTCCCAGGGCCCGTCCCTGCAGCTGCAGGGTGGAGTCCGTGCCCACCCCCGGGGCTCGGAGTCCAGGGCCTGGGCTGCCAGCGGCTGGACGGGCTCTGTGCGACCCACCCGCGGCCCGGGAACACCACCTCCCGCCGGCGGATGCCAAGGGCCCATGAAATCAGTGCCCGGTGCCCGGGGAGCTGAGGGGTGTGACTGCCGTGCGATCGCTCCCTCGAGAGGGTTTGGGGGGCCCATCGCTCGCCACAACAGCCCCCCGCGCCGTTTCCGTCTCGCTGCGGCAAACACCCGCCGGCTCCGCCCACGTGGGAAACAGCCCCAGACTCTGGGGTAACCATGGCAACGGCCTTCCCAGCAGGACGGTTGGGACTTTCTCGGGAAGTTCTCTCTCTCTCCCCCCTCGGCTTCTGGGCCAACACTCACCGAATGGTGACGCGCTCGGTGACACCTTGGAGCTGAGCCTTTCCCGCTAGGAACCTTCCCGGCTCAGGAAGGCAGGAGGCAGGGAAGGGCCCGGGGGTCGGCTCCCCCCGCAGCTCTCCCCCCTGGGGCAAGGTGGTCGGGGGCCAGATCCCTGTCCTGGGTCCCCTCCGGCTACTGCATCCACGTCGGCTGGGGCCGCGGGGCTCGGGGGCTCGGGGGCTCAGGAGCTGGGGGCTCAGGTCCGCGGCTGAGCCTCACGGGGCTCCTCCGACTCCCCGTGTGAAGGGGGCTAGAGGTGTGAGGGAGCCAGTCCTGCAGGAGGACGGGTTCCCGAGTGAGTGGATGAAGTCCTCGCTGGGTCTCTCTCGAAGCAGCTCGAATAATAAAGGAAAGACTTTGGAAGTTCATGACAAGCTGCTCTGTGCTCCTAAGCACGCGGGGCTCCTGCCGGGTTGAACAAGGACAGCAGCACAGTCCGCCCTGCCCGGGCCCTGCCTCGGAGACCTCCTGTCCTCCAGGGGGACCGCATCCCGGCTTCCAGAGGGGGCTCGCTCCACAGCTCTGCCCCGCACCCCTCTGTCCCGGCCCCGCAGGGCTCAGACCGGAAAGCCTTCCCCTCCAGCACGAGGGCAGCCCGGCCAGAGCCCAACCCCCTTCCGGCCTCCATCTGGGGCCCCATCGGGCTCCTGCCCCATCCGCCCAGGGTGCCGCCCGCGGGGCAGTGAAGGAGAGCAGGGTCGGGGTGACTGGACAAGCCAGACAGGAGCCACCCCTGTGCCCGGCGCATCTCGGGGACGGGCTCGGCTCCTCGCGCCCTCTCCCTAGTGCAGATCCTGTGTGGCTCCTTGACGGGATGGGGCCCCGAGAAGGCTGCAGGCAGGTCCGGTCCTGGGCCCGGCGGGCAGCTCCCTCCCTGGGGCTCGGCCTGGAGCCCGTGTTAGCAGAGCCCGGGAGGGGGCTGCCGCGTCCGGTGAGGCCCGGGGAGGAGCCGGGCACCTGGGCGCTGAGGTCCGGCCAGACGAGAGCTGAGCCCCAGATCCCGCGGCCGCCGCCTTGGAGGGGACCCCTCCTCCAGTCTGAGTCCGCGAGGACAGTGTGGATGCCCAGCCCTGCGCGGGCGTCCTGGGAGCTGGTCCACGTGCTCCTCCATGTCGTCCCCGTGTCACAGACGGGGAAACCGAGGCTCGGGGCCGTTGACCAAATAGCTTACCGGCCTCAGCTCCCTTACGCGTGGCAGATCTGGGGTTCCAACTCCGTGTGATGCTCTCGCCCTTGTTTCGAATCCCCGCGCCAGGCCGTGCAGCCGAGGTAACGGAGGCATGGCTCCCGTGGGGCGATCGGCGTCCACGGGCGGGACAGACACGATCCGGATGGACAGAGGGCGCCCAGAGACGGTGCCCGGACGTGGCCGCATCGTGGGGTGCTTGCCGAGGACCCAGAGCGCGTCGGGAGGGCTAGAAGGGCACTGAGCCTCCGCTCCGGCCGGCGTCGCAGACCACGTGGCAGCCGGGGGTCGGGGGACAGACGGGCAGCGAACACTTGCTGCCCCCAAACCAGCTCCTGCTGCCCGGGCAGCTCTCCGTTCGCCGTGGCCCCGTTTTCCCGGGCGCTCAGGCCTCAGCCCCGTGTCCTCCTTGACTCCCATCCCGTGTCCCATCCCGTGTCCCATCCCGCCAGCAAACTGGGCCGCATCCCACAGGGCTTCGGGAACCTGACCGCTGGACACCCGCTCTGCTCCTGCACCCGCACCCGCGAAGCCCCCCTGCTCTTGCCCTCGGATCATCGCCATCGGGGCGGACGTGCCCTCGCCCACGCAGTCGCTAGTCACCGTGGCCAGAGAGAGTGGGGTCCCATCACTGTCCTGCTCAGACCCTCCAGTGGCCGCCCCGTGCGGGTCGGAGTGAAGGACACAGACGGGGCGCCTTTCTGCCCCGCCCTCCCCTGAGGTTCCCCCCTCAGGCTGCGCTGTCCCCGGGCTCTGCCGCGGGCTCCCCCTCGGAGCCTCAGTCTCCTCATCAGCAAAACGGGCATAAAAATGTCTACCTCGCAAGGTGCCAGCAAGAATTAAATTAAATGGGATACCGCGTGTTTGGTGCTCCTCCAACGGCAGCGCCCGGGCTCACCGCCCCCAGAACGACTTAGCCTGTGAGCCGTGGGGTGCGGGGGGCTCCCCTGCGGGGGGCGGCACAGCTCCCTCGCTCCCTGCCCACGCGGGTGCTCCGTCCACGCCGGCTTAATTGGATTCCCATCAAAGAATCAAGGGGAGCAGCCTGATCTGATGCCTCCCTGCTTCTCCGGGAGAGGAATTCAGGGAGACGAGGGCCATTTTCCTAGAGAAAACAAGCCAGTTTAGGACTTTAGAAATAATTGGGGTTCTGGGTTAGGTCCCATCTGGGGAAGGAAGGGGCCTCAGATAAAGAGACTCCCAGCTCGCAGATGGAGGGTCGACATCCCTCTTGATAAAGAGGAGCTTCATCTCGTGAGACCCCTTACGAAGTGCGCTCCTGCCTGCCAAGGTTCCCCGGACGCCTGGGCCCCCATAAGGCCCCTGCTTGCTTGGTCTCCCGCATGGCCATCGCCCGGCCGTTCCCAGAGGCCGAGAGGCTGCGCGCACCCCCCCCCACCCGGGGCTCCAGGTCACCAGTGTGTCCCACCACCCCCTCTCCATCCACCAGCCCGGTATCATCTCCCTGCTCCCCCAGGCAGCCCTCCATCCTTCCTCCGGCCGTGCCGGGATCGTTCTGGAATACGCACTTGGAAATGCCCTGCCCTCCTTTGCCCTTGGAAAACTCCTACCCGTCCTTCAAAACCCAGCTTCAGTGTTGCCGCACCTCTCAAGCCCTTTGCCGGCCTTTCTGAGCAGAAGCTTGCCCCGAACCCCCGTGTCTCTCTCGTCTCACTTGCCACGTGGCCCAGGCTCCTGTCCATGTGCCTCTCCCTCCTCCCCTGAGCCCGTGAAGAACCCGGACGATGGGCAAGGACTTCTCTGCATTTCTGCAGCCGGCAGAGGGAAGGGGGCCGGAGCTCCCCGTGTGCCCCTCAGGGCAAGGACGGGCAGGCCTGGGGTCACGCGGCAGCAGCGCTGGGCCAGCCGGGGACAGACACGGGCCTCGGGAGCCCGTCCCTCTCCAGCTCTTGACCGCTAACCACCCCGACACTCTGCCCTTTAAATTGAGCTGACCTCCCGGGGCCCTGAGGTCCGTCTATCTCCCCGCGGTGAGCCTCACTGGGGGCAGGCGACGTGGGGTCCCTGGTGGCACAGGAAATACAGGCGGCGGCTCTGTGTCCCGGGCTCTGGGCGCTGGATTCCCAGAGCACGTCGTCAAGGAGAAGCTGCGCCCAATTCCCAGAGGTGATGATCTCGGGGCGACTGGTTTTCAGGAGAGTCTGACCATCTCCCCAACACAGACGACATGCCCGTAATATGCGAGCGCCGGGAAATGTCACAAGTACCATCTTGCCGCGTCGGGAAGACCATGGTGAGAGCAGTGCCGAGGTGACACGGAGTCAGCGTAGCTGGAACGTTAGGGGGTTCGGGACGAGGTTTAGGGTCTGGAAAGCTTGTGACCCCCTGTGTCGGGACAGTGGAACACTCACGCGCGCGCACACACACGAATACCCACACACGTGCACGCTTATGCAGGTGCACACAGGGTGCATATGAACACACGTGCGTGCACACACACATGAAGGCATACGTGCATGCACGTTTATGCAGGTCCCATGTTGGCGTCTCCTGCCTCCTTGCCCTCGGCACCAGGCACACTGCTCTCTGCCCCTTGCTGGAAGACGCCGGAATCCTGCACTGGGTCCCCGCCCCCAGGGGCTGCCGGGGAGAGAACACGAGACTTCTTGGGGGGTCATGCTCTGAACCAGCAAACCTCACGCTTGGGCGTTGGCCCCAAGGACATAGAGCACATGCAAAAAGGCATAGCGGGGTGGGCAGGGGGAGGGCTGAACGGGGGGAGCACGGGGGATGTTAGGGCCGTGAAAATACTCCGTATGGCATGTGTCCTCCCGTGTTTGTCCAAACCATGGGATGTACGGCACCCAAGTGAACCCCAACAGGTCCGATTACCACCTGCGAGTGATTACATGTCAGTGTAGGTTCATGACCTCCAGTTGCAGGGGAGGTTCTGTGCGCACAGGAAATCTCTGTACCTCCTCTTAATGTCGCTGTGAACCTGAGACTGCCCTACAAAAGGAGATAGATAGATATATATATGGTTAAGATGTATATATATATGGTTAAAGGCAAAAGAAAGCTCACCAAAGCATCGTCTACAATAGCAAATGAGAGATCAAGAACTTCCAGAGGCCTCATAGTTGGGGCACAAAACTGGCTTTCAGGCTACACCAACATCACAAATACCCCAGGTTTTCAGTTCAGGCCGCACCGAGGGGCTAATACCAGCTTTTAACAATTAGAGCCCCAGGTTCAAACGGCCACGTGAAGGGAAGACAGGAGAAAGGCGACATCATTATCTCAATAAATGCAAAAACGCGTACAGAATTCAGTATCCATGTTGACTAAAAAAAGAATCAAACGACAGTCCCGAAGCTTATAAATCTATAGCAAATATTACACTTAATAACGAAATATCAGACTCTTTCCCCTGGAGTTTGGGGATGGCTTGCTATCAAAAATCCCATTCTGCGTAGAGGTCCTCACTAGTGCAGTGAGGAAGGAGAATGTTTCTAAATGGACTGGATTAGAAAGAAAAACATCAACCCATCATTTCTCACCAATGACGTGATTGCATACTTGGAACATCTGAAAGAGTCTACAGATAAATTATGAGAGCAGATACATGAATTTAGCTAGATCGCTAAGCATAAGATCAATATACAGAAATCAATTATGCCTGCATGTGCTAGCCACACATAGAAAACGAAAAAAATTTTTACATCTGCCATTTGCAATGGTGTAAAAACCCAACATAAATTTAAAAATCCAACGGAAAATTTGAGAGACCTGAGCTCTAAAAAACCCGCAACTATAAACTATAAAATGTGATTGACGTAAATTAAACAAGACCTAAATAAATGACAGGATGTACCGTGTTTATGGGCCAAGAGACTCGATATTATAAAGATGTCAGTTTTCCCCCAAACCGATTCGCAGATTCAACATAACACCAATAAAAATCCCAGGAGGTACTGCGAGTGTGTGGAAATGGATAAGTCTACTCTAAAATTCATACAGAATTAAAGGGGCCAAGGACATACTAGATGATCTTTTTGCTCTTAGGCATCAAGATTTTTAAAATAAAAGTGCAGTAATTAAGACAGTATGGTGTGAGTACAAGGATAAGCAAGTAGAGAGAAAGCAGCCAAGCCGGTGTGGAAAAGTCATTTTTGACACATAATTGACGTGGGACAGACCCGGGATATGCTGAGAACACCTGCAAACTCGTAGGAGACGGAGACTAGAAAAGCAGACAAAAATATTTGAGCAGGTGCTTTGAAGTGAAGATATTTAGGGGTACCTGGGTGGCTCCGTGGGTTGAATGTCTGACTCTTAATTTCCAATCAGGTCTTGACGTCAGGGCTGGGAGATCGAGCCCCGCGATGGGCTCCACGCTGGGCACGGAGCCTACTTTAAAAAAATGAGGATATTTAAGTAGCGAATAAACTGAAAATCCCTCAAGGTCATTGGTCATCGGGGAAACCCATTAACACCACCGTCCACTCCAAGTCCAAAATAACGAGGCGTAAGGTCCCGACGACGATGCGGAGGGACCGGGTGAGCTTGTATCGCTTGCGGGAATGTAATCTTGTGCAACAACCTTAGGAGAGCGTTTGGTGGACCTTCCAAAGTTGAGAAGATGCGAACCCATTTAGCAGAACTTCCCACTGTGGGCACATGATGGGCAGAAGTGCCCTCCTACCACTGTAGCAGATGCGATACCCACCGGAGGCAAAAATCAGAAGCAACTCCAAAGTCCGCTAAAACAGAACACTTACTGCCCTATGCATCCTGTTGGGTAAGTCAACTGTAGCATATTCACAGCGCAAAGTAGTAACTAATAAAGAAAAAGACAAGCAAGGAGATTCCCGATAACATGGCGGCGTTTCAGCAACGCCCAACACAACCAGACACAAACCACATACTCTGCGATTCCGTTTCTAGGAAATTCAAAATCAGGCCAACCTAACTCATGGCGGGGCGGGGTCCGGAGAGTGAATGATCGTCGCTGGGAAGAGCACACAGGAGGGTTTCTAGGGGCTCGGTGGGGATGGAGCTGGTGTGGACATGCTCACCGCGAGAAATCGAGAGATTGTAACAGACGGTCTGCAGTGTGTGTGCTTTCCTGAAACACGGAGATCCAGGGAGAGGAACAAATGTTTGCACACGTGCATCACGTAGCATCTTCGCTCCAACGCGTCTCCTGCGGCCCGTCTGCCTGCGGTTTTAGACGGTGGTCTCAGCGCCGCACCAGGACTCGCACGCGGGCAAACGTGGCCTCCCCACGCTGCACGGACGCTGCGTTTTCTGCAAAGCGAAGGTCTGCGCAAGCCCGTGGGAGCGCGTCTGCCCGCACGGCGTATCCAGCCGCCTTTGCCCACTTCCTGTCTCCGGGCGCCTTCGGGTAATCCTCACAGCGTTTCCAACTTTGCAGGATTATGTTTGTGGTGTGACGGGCTCTGCGATCAGTGATCGGGACTCACCAAAAGCTCAGAGGATGCCTAGCGTGTTTTAGCAATAAAGTGTTTTTAAATGAGGGCACGTAGATGCTTTTGTAGACACGCTACTGCACACTTTATGGCGACAGGATGGTGTAAACGTAGCCCGTGTACGCTGGGGGAAGCCAAACATTCACTGGACCTGCTGCATTGTGCTACTCGCTCTACTGCAGTGGTCTGGAACCGAACCCACAGTAACTCCAAGATATGCCTGTACACACGCACGCACGCACACGCCGACACGTGCACACACACACGCGCACATGCATGTGGTGTACATACTATCACAGGGGTGTAGTCTTACATGCACGCACACGCACGCACAAACATATGCATGCTGTGTGCATACTCTCGCGTGTGTGCAGTCTTACGTGCATGCACACTCGTGCACACGCATGCACAAACACATGCGCACATGCATATTGGTGCACTCGCCCAGATGTGCAAGCGCACACGTGCACACGCATGCACACAGAAACACATGCGCACACCTGCGTGTTAGGTGCACACGTGCACACGTGCTTCCTGGCTCTCAGCCCACACCCCTCCCACTCCTCCCACGGCCGAGTGACAAACTCCTGCCATGTTCTGGCCTCAGTTTCCCCACCTGCACAACGAAGGGGCCGCATAAAATAGTCTCCGACCCCTTACTCAGACCCCAGACCACGGTTTTCTGAATCCCCTTGCCTCTTTAGGAAGCAAAACGTGGAAGCGTAGGACGAAACAGGGCAGAGCTGAAAGCCCTCCGATCCTGATGAATGTTCAGTCGCGTGACTTCGTCTCCCGCGTGGCCTCATGGCTCCAGCCCCCCTCCGCCGGCACCTGGGGCTTCTCTCCCGCGGAGGAGGTGCGTGCGGGCTGGCCCTCCGCGCACCTTCCCCTCCCAAGCCCACCAGCCCGGCCCCGGCCGTCGGAGGCCCCGACTGGTGCGCTCGGTGCTTCCTTCCTTGTGTGGGTCCTGTGTCCCGCCCGAGGGGACGAGTCCTGGGCTTGAAGAGACGCGCAGAGTCATCAGATACAAATGCCCACCCAGCACGCCGATGTCCAACCGGTGCCCCGGAAAGCAGGAGCTGCTCCGGGAAGCTCAGTGGCCGGGGCCACACGGCCGTCCCGAGGAACCACCGAGCAGGCGAGCGCCCCAGGGGCTGCCCGGGCCCCAAAGTCACCCAGGTCTCCGAGGTCACCGAGGGGTCCAGCCCCGGCGGCCCCCTTGGTGGCTGACCGTGGCTCTGGGGCCCCTTCCCCAGGAAGCCGGGAAGCGGGGGTTTGAGGAGGGCGCCCCTCCCCGGCCAGCGTCGGCCGGCATTCGTTCCGGAGCTGCCGGCGTGCGGGGGACTGTGGGACCAGTGCATCGTCACCTGACTTCCTGTCAGCACGGAGGTGGTGGCTGTGACTTCCTGATGAGCCTTCCCTGAAAGGATCCAGTGAAATTACCTTTGGAGGCTGACACGGGGGGTCACGGACACAGCGGGGACCCCCGGGCCGGGCGGCTGGAGACGGCGCGGGGGAGCCACAGGGCATTGGGACCATGAGCTGCCCCGTGGCCGGCAGTCCCATTCCGTGGCCAGATCCGGGGCTCGGCGGGGCCGCGTCGGGACCCTCTGTGGCTGCGGCGTGTGCCCGCCCGGAGGGAACTGTGTCCCTCACCGGGGGCATCATGGGCCTCGGCCACCTTCACTCCCTGCTCTAACCACTGGCCCCCAGGCCTCCTGTTCCTCGGGCGAGGACCCCTCGCAAAGGTGGGCAGCCTCACTCGTGATGCCCACGGCCACACGGACGCCCTCCACAGCCCACGGAGCCACTCAGACCGTGTAGATGGAGCCAGGGCTGAGCACCGGGCTGGGACTTGCCAAGGGGGTCGAGGGGCCCTGGCCTGGGACGGATGAGATGCAACCACAAATAAGGAGGGGAGGCGCTCCCTCTCCGCCCGACCCTCTGATGCCCTCCTGGTGGGGAGGGAGCACTGAGACCTCTGGGGGAGGAGACTCCCCCAGGAGAGAGGCTCCTGCCCCGGGCGGCCGCACGAGAACACGCTCCCTCAGGCCCAGGACTCAGCCGCCCCCATCCCTCGGCCCGCACTGGGCACTGGGATGCATTCGGGGCCGGCCATCGAGAATCCGTCTGTGCTCCTGGTCACACACACCAGGCTTTCGTTGTTCCCAGGAAGATATAAGACAGCACCAGCCCTGGGACCCCAGGGCTGATCACCCGCCTCCACGTCCGTCTGGGGCTGGGGGGAGCCCAGATTTCTAGAACCTCCTCCGGGACAGGAATTAGAGGATCTAGGTGACACGGGTGTTGGCCCTCCGTGGAGGGCTGCAGCCGAGGGAGCCCCTGGCCGACAGAGGTCCTCATAGACCCTCCCCACAAGAGTCCCCCCAGACCACCCAGCCT
>JAQQSY010000163.1:0-15828 GCA_028646535.1 Procyon lotor | reverse complement strand
GGACGTGCACCCCTGGAGCCCGCGGAGCCCCGTTGCCAAGGACGCTCTAGCTCTCTGGGTTTTCCCCAGGACGCTCTGACTCTGGGTGCTTGACCTAGAGGTCCCGCTTGACCTCCGACCCCCTCCCAGCCCGGCCGCCGTCCCCGGGCTCCCCCACAGCAGCCCTTCCTCTGACGGAGGCCGACCTCCTGCCACCCTCTCCAGCTCGCCCCTGCCCGTCCCTCCCAGTCCCGCTCCTGGTTTCCTCGGGAGTTCGCTGGGAAGCCGGAGCGTTTGGTCTGTCCCAGCCGGGAGGCTGCAGGCGGCGTGATGGGACTCTGATCTTTCTCTTGTCCCTGGACCGAGACCCGACCACAGACGGAGTGCTGGTCCTGGTTCCCTCTGACCCGCGGTCTCTGTCTGGACACAGCCTCTGCCCTGGCCTCCAGCGGAGCCCCGCTTTGTCGCAGGCCATGTCCTCACTGCGTCTGGCTCCGTGGTCTCACCACCCGCAGAACCTGTGTGGCCCGAAAGGGACAGAGAAGGTGTGGCCGCTCAGCACCACCCGCCCCCACTGTGTGTGGGGCCTGACCTCTCGCCCACTGCCTTGGAGCCGGACGAGCAGCTCAGATGCTGGGGGGACTGCCAAGGGTTCCCCTCTGGCGTGCCTGACCCCCACCCACTGTGCGGTACCCGGAGCCCCCCGCCTGCAGTGCCCCCCCACCCCGGCCCCGCAGTGCCTGGAGCCCCCCACCCGCAGCAGCCCCTCCCCCCAGCCCTGCGGTGCCCGGAGCCCCCCGCCCGCAGCTCCGCTGGTAACTGGTGTCTTCCTGGCCGGTGCGGGCAGTGTGCTGAGCACAGCTGCAGACGGGCTATATTTAGCTGCTTTAATGAGCTCGGGGTGGCAGACGGCGGCCTGGGGAGCGCTCCTCCCGCGTGTGTGCGCGTCTGAGCAACAGGCCCCGTTCCCGCGTGTGCGCCGCAGTGTGTGCGTGTCGGCATGCGTGTGAGGGCGCCGTGTGTCTCTTTAGGCGAGGACACGCGTGTGTCCGTGTGCAACTGTGGCGTCTGTTCTTTGCTGGGACGCCCTCGGCTTCTGACCCCACGGGGCTCCGAAGTGGGAACAAAGTAAGTGTCCACTCAGTCGTTTGAAAAACACTTCCCGAGCACCTCGTAGGTGCCAGCATCCGGACAGTCTGTGGGGGTGAGGCGGGGCGTGAACCCACCCGCCCTGGCCTCGAAGGCCCTCCGGGCTGGCGGGGAGGACATGCCCCGTCAAGGAACCACAAAGCCCAGGGTGTGAGGACCAGTCCCCAAAGAGAGGGCCGCTGTGCTCCTGGGAGGAGGAGGGACCACTGGGGCTTCGGGAGGAGATATTTGGACGCCGCAGCGTGAAGAAGACTCGAGGAGCAGAATGTGCAAAGGCCCTGTGGTCAGAGGAAGAAGCTTGGAAAACTCGAGCTCCGGGAGGAGGTGTGCAGAGGGGAGGCTGGTGTGGGACCGTGGCACAGGGCTTTTGTGAGCAGGTCAAATCTAGTGCGTGACTTGTCAGGGTTCCAGTGGAGAAGGAAGGCCTGCATGGACGCGGAGCTGGAGGAGGGTCCCGGCAGAGGACCGCGTGCTTGGGTTCAGAGAAACCGGGGGGCACGCGACCAGGCAGGTGCCGACACGGGGGAGCCCCAGCCCGATGGCCCCGTGTGCAGCCCCCGGCCGGCGGTCTGGCCCCCCCAGCCCTGAGGGCACCCCGCCTTGGTCTCAGCCTGGGATGGGGCCGAGGTCTCTCTTCAGCCCAAGGGAATCTGTTTTCTCAAATCCTTTCCTCTTGGGAACGAAAGAGCTTCTGGAAACAAAACCCAGGGAGCGCTGCCACCGTCCCCCGCAGAGGCCAAGCCACCCGAGCAGGAAGAACGCAGGGACCAGTATCTCCGAGAAGTCAGCCCGCTCCACGGCACTGAGAATGTTCTCGTTTTTCTAATCTGACTGGGAGTGGGCGGTGCCAGCCGACGGTCTGCACCCCGAAGGGACAAGGGTGCGGCATGCCCCCCGTCCCCCTCCTGCCCCGTCGGCGACGACGGGCCATGTGCCCTGCGCACACGACCAGCCCCGGAAATACCCTCTTCCGAGTATGTTCATGCAGGCCGTGCACAGATGGCAGACAGCGCGCTCGTCCTGCCCCTGCTGCTCGTGGCTGAGCGCGTACCCCGGTCAGCCCAGACTCTCCACACGTCTGTCTGGAGGCGCGTCGGCCTCGGGAGGGGTCCTGTCTCGCTGTGGCCGGCTCCCCGTCCCTGTCCCCCCCGTGTGTGGGCAGGGATTGCTGTCTCTGTGCCCACTCCCTAGCAGGGCCGGGCGGGCTCGCCGGCAGTCCCTCCCCTCCTGTCCCTGCCCCGGGCTCAGGCCTCCGTGCGGGCCAGCGCCTCTGCATGGGTCTGACCGGCCCACAGGGGGCAAGAGGGTGAGCCTCCTTAGCACATGAAGCCAGGTTGACGGGGTTGGGCCCTGGCCTTGAAGGGCTTAAGCTGGGACCTCAGGGCCCCCCTAGCCCAGCGTGCCTGGGGTGCCTGCCCGGCGTCCACTCACAGCATTGTTCCTACAGCCCCCCTCCGGGCCAGCACAGGTCCCGCCGGGATGGTCGTGAACCCTCCAGAAGCCACCCAACCTCGGTGGCCGGGCCCCACCGTCTGTCCCGTGACCCACATGCAGCCCCGGGGCATTTGCGGGCCACTGGGTCCCGTCAAGCCTGCTCTTCCCTGGGTGGGGCCCCCCTCCCGCAGCTTCCCTGCCTGCCAGGGGCGTGCCCTCCTCGCTCTGCACCGAGGGCCCTCGAGCTCGCAGCTGCGGAGGCCGTGGGGGCGCCCCTGCCGGGCCCAGGCCCGTGTCACGTGACCCCAGGGCCCTCGACAAGGTCCTCGGGCTCCGGGACGTGTGTGTGGGCCCAGCCAATGGAGCCAGAGGCCGCCGTGCTGTCTGGCTGCTTTAGGGACCCAAACGCAGGCTTTTGATTCAGGGGTCGTGGTTCATGGTCCCCGTCAGCCCCGCAGGCCTGCCTTCCCCTGTGCACGCCCTCGGGTCCCCTCGCCAGCCCGCCAGTTCCCGAGGGCCGGCCTGTGACTCTGCTGCACGTGGTCAACACGTTGTGGTGACACTTTGCCGAGCGTGTGCGTGCCGACCTTGGCTTCTGTCTCAGGAGCACCGTGGCACTCGGGTAATTGGAGGGGTGACGGCGACTTGGGCCTTTCCAAGCTTGTGATTAAGGAGCACAGCCTCCCCCTCCAGCTGGCAGGAGGAGCCACGGGGAGCTGGGGGGGCTGGCAGGGGTGCTGGGGGCGGGCGCTGCGGTCACAAGGCACGGTCACAAGAACTGCCTAAAGAGGGCCGCGCCGGCGGGAACAGAGACCTGGGGAGAACCATGCAGCCTGCCCACGAGGGCCTGGGCTCCCCGCCTCCCAGGACCCCGCCTGCCGCTCCCGTGTCCCCGGAGGCCCTGGGGGAGCCCGTGGAGGGGGAGGACCGACAAGGGCTGGCCCAGAACGCACCGTGGCTCCCTGACACCAGCCCCCCGGGGGCCTTCCGGGAGATGCTGCTCCCAGCAGACGACGCTTCCCTAACGGGGTTTCTCCCAGGGGCCGACGAGCACCCTGGGATCTTTGCTGGCCGTGAGTTTTCACAAAGACGCATGGCTGCCTGCTGCCGATTCTCCCTGCTCTCAGGCGGAAATGGTCGGGCCAGCCGAGCACGGCGTGAGATGACCGTCTCTGCCCGAGTAGACCTGAGAAGGTTTTCCAGAGACGGGGGCGGTTGGGCAGGGTTTTGCGGTACAGGTAGGAGTTCGCTGGTGTGCCCAGGGAGGAAGGCCCCGCTCCGAGCCCGGCAGAGGGCTCAGCACGAGCTGAGGCAGGGCGGAGTGAAGCTACCGGGTCTGCTGGCGAGACGGAACCAGTGTCCTCGGTTACCCTGGGGGGACAGTCTGCTTCTCAGAAGGGCGGAAGGCTTGTGGGCCGGGCACAGGCAGGGGGGCCTGGAGGCTGCCTCTCTGTGTGCCTGCAGAGGACTCTGCTGTGGCCGGAGATGCGCGTCCCCGGGGGCCCCCCCAGGCCTGTGAGCCTGTCCTCGGGGCCGGATCGAGGTCTGCGGGCGAGGCCTCCCCTCCGGCCTCCCCCAGAACCAGGGCTCTCTGGCTTTGCGCACAGCAAGGAAGCCAGCTTCTGGCCGTCGGCCCGGGAAGGCGTGGGGCGCTGAGGGCCCTGCCAGGCCTGTCCCCGTAAGCCCCGAGCGGCCTCACCATCACCTGTGGCCAGGATGCAGCGTTGGCCAGCTGCCTGCAGCGTGGCGTGGGCCCAAGGCGGCAGGCGGCCACTGCTGATGGAGGATGCGGGAGCCTGCGGCCCGTGTGGTCAGTGAGAGCACAGGAGGCGGCCCCTGCTCGAGGAGGGCACGGTGCCCGGGAGACAGCGGGACCCTCGTGTCTTCCCTGTGGCTTATTTATAGGCTCGCGGCGGTAACGGGTATCAACCGCAGCCTGGAAGCCACAGCTACGCTGGAAGCCGGCAGCGGCTCAGCGAGGCTGTGGGGATGCCACCAGGGCTCGGGCGGGACTTGGGGGCAGGGCTGCATGTGTGGAAGCAACCGTGGCCCTGCCAGCCTCTGGCCCCGGCTTGGGGACCCCCGAGTCCCCCCCCACCTCGACTTGTTCTCCGTACGCACAACTGACGTGGACAGAGACTTAGCATGTGACTGGGCCCCACTCCTAGCCCTGCGCATGTCTGAGCTCATGGGTGCCAGGCCCCTGCTCCTAGTCTGGTGCATACCTGAGCTCATGGGTGCCAGGCCCCTGCTCCTAGCCTGGTGCACGTCTGAGCGTGTGGGTGCCAGGCCCCTGCTCCTAGCCTGGTGCACGTCTGAGCGTGTGGGTGCCAGGCCCCTGTTCCTAGTCTGGTGCACGTCTGAGCTCATGGGTGCCAGGTCTCTGCTTCTAGCCTGGTGCATACCTGAGCTCGTGGGTGCCAGGCCCCTGCTCCTAGTCTGGTGCATACCTGAGCTCATGGGTGCCAGGTCTCTGCTCCTAGCCCGGTGCATGTCTGAGCGTGTGGGTGCCAGGTCTCTGCTCCTAGCCCGGTGCACGTCTGAGCGTGTGGGTGCCAGGCCCCTGTTCCTAGTCTGGTGCACGCCTGAGCTCCTGGGTGCCAGGTCTCTGCTTCTAGCCTGGTGCACGTCTGAGCTCGTGGGTGCCAGGCCCCTGCTCCTAGTCTGGTGCACGCCTGAGCTCGTGGGTGCCAGGCCCCTGCTCCTAGTCTGGTGCACGCCTGAGCTCGTGGGTGCCAGGTCCCTGCTCCTAGTCTGGTGCATATCTGAGCTCATGGGTGCCAGGTCCCTGCTCTTAGCCTGGTGCACATCTGAGCTCGTGCGTGCTCTGCCCCCGCTCTGAGCCCTGTGCACGTCTGTGCCCATGTGTGCTGGGCCCCCCTCGGAGCCCTGTGCACGTCTGAGCTCGTGTGTGCCGGCCCCCACTCTGGAAGGCTGCCATCCCTATGTCCCAGATGAGAAAACTGAGCCCTGCTCTCAAGCCACTGAGAGCAAGTCTTGGACTCGGGCACTGGCTCCAAACCAGTTCTGACCCAGCCTTGGAAATTGTGGTTTCCTGGTCGCTGCCAGCCCCGGAGCTGCCCAGAAGGCCACACACACCAAGGAGCATGGCTGCTCTGCTGTGGGCAGGACATCCGTGCCGGGCGGCCTGTCATTTTGCGGCTCATGTGCGCGTCCCTCTCCCTGCGGATGGGGAGCGTGGTGTCGCCCTCCCGGGAGGACAAACCACCGCCGGGCATCACTCTCTCTTGGGGTGGGGCCTGCGTGCAGGCTCACGCAGCCTTATTCGTGGTGGGGCCTGGGGCACGTGACCCAGGAGGGGTGGGCCTCGGTTGTCTCGTGTGGAAATGGGGCTCACACCCAGAGAAACAAAGCTCGGGTCCGTTGTGGGGAGTAGGGGACAGCGCGGGGGACACCGTGAGTGCTCGGCCTGCCCGGTGTTGTACTGGGAGCCTGTCCTGAGGTCGGGCCGGGCTCCGCGGGCCGTACAGGCTCCCTCACCCCGGGTTCTCCCCTCCACCTCCAGGCCGGCCCCTCCACCACCGAGGAAACCATCCCCTGCCAGTCTGGGCGGCAGCCCTGAGCTCATAAGGCAGTTCTTCTTAGACCAGGGCTGGGTCCACAAGGACCCAAGAGTTCAGAAATGCCCTTGTCTGCCGAGTAAAGCTTCTGTCCGGTGTTCTGACCGAGCACTCTGGGGCGGCCGGGAGGACCCGACTCTGACCCTGGGTCGGGCTCCCACCCTCCCCTGCTGCAGGCCTGGCTGCAGAGCCCCCAGAGGGGTCCTCCCACCGCGACTCCTAGCAGGTGTGGCAGGCTAGTGCGGTGGGGGGGTTGTGCAAAGAAACAAAGGACCGCCCCAGTGCAGAAGTGGCTGCTCTAGGGGGTGAGTTCCCCATCACTGGAAGCTCATGAGTGGTTCAGAGTCTAGCCGTTGGTGCGGCCCCACAGAGAAAGTGGTGTCTTTCCCGAGGGGAGAAGGGAGAGGGAGCAAGGTCAGCGTGGCACGCGGCCCGGCTGGGCAGCGAGGGGGCGACTGGACGTCTCTGATCCGGTGCAGCATCGTTCGGGAGAGCAGGTGTCAGAGCATAGACCTCTCCGTCAGGGCTGGAGGGCGGCAAACATTTCAGGCTTTGCGGGCTCAGAAGGCTCTGTGGCCGCGGACTCTAGCCGTGTGCCAACAAAACTTTACAAAAACAGGCGGTGGGCCGGATTTGGTCCGCGGCTGCGGCTTGTGGGTGCTGGCGGTAGAGGGTCGCGGGCTCAGGCTAGGGGCCCCAGAGGAGAAGGGGCAGCTCCCCAGGCCCCGGCTGGGGGTCCGCCTGCCCCTGTCGGCCTCCCTTGCTTGGGGAGGACGAAGGTTTCTGGTCCCGTTGATGTGGACGCTGTCCCCCCAGCCAGACCCCAGGGAACGGCCGCGCCCCGGCATCGGGGAGGCCCGCGGGTGCTGAGTCCTTCGTTCCCCCACAGGAGAGCTGTACCGGGTTTCCCTGAGGAGACAGAGGTTCCCAGCCCAGGGAAGCATCGAGATCCACGAAGACAGTGAGGTGGGCTGGGCTTCTGGGGGCATCTGGGCCCGCCGGCAGTCAGGGTTCCTGGCAGAGCGCCAGGCTGGGGACCTCCTCGTCCTGGGACTTGCTCTGGGTCCCTGGGCAGGTGCTTGCCCTGCTCCGGGCTGCTGGCTCCCAGGGGAACAGGAAGGGTCTCCGGGGAGGGGACTTGGTCACCCTGCTGCCCCTGCGCCCCCCACGGACGCACAGGAGGCCCCGCCACGGCGGGAGCCGAGCCAGGCCAGCTGCGGCTGTGTGTGCGATGGCGCGTCTCTGCCCCTGTCTATGGCGACCCGTGTCGTTCTCAGGAAGGCTGCCCGCGGCGCTCCTGCAAGACGCACGTCCTCCTGCTGGTGCTGCACGGGGGGAGCATCCTGGACACGGGCGTGGGGGACCCGTCCTGCAAGGCGGCCGACATCCACACCTTCGGCTCGGTGCTGGAGAAGGTCACGCGGGCCCACTTCCCGGCGGCCCTGGGCCACATCCTCGTCAAGTTCGTGCCCTGCCCCGCCGTCTGCTCCGACGCCTTCTCCCTCGTCTCTCAGTGAGTCTCTACGTCCCTCCTGCCCTCTCGGACGGGCCGGGGTCAGTGGGGATGACGTGGAGGGGCTCCCTGCCCAGGGCACCCCCCGGGGACGTCGGGCCCTGAGCGACCACGGGCACAGGGCTGGGAAGTGGTCAGAGGGAGTGCAGAGCCGTGCAGCGCGAGCTCCTCCGCCGGGCCGGCCGCTGGCCCCTCGATGGTGCGGACCTGCTCCCGGGGCTCGCTGGGCACGGGTCTCCTGGCCTCGGGGAGGACGCCGGGGCCCCGGGAGGCGAAGCCAGTTCCTCCGGGGGTGCCCGGCCCCCAGAGCCAGGAGTGGAGCCTGGCACTCTCGCCTTTGAGCCGCACAGTCAGAGCCCAGTGGGCGCGTGTGTGCTGAGGCAGGCGGCACGGGGCCCCGAGGACGCCCGGGGAGGGCTCTGGGGACAGCTGCGTCCTGGTGTCCCCTGTACGATGGGACAGTCGCGCCCTAAGGAGCTGCTGGAGCCTCTGTGAGGGTCCCGTGTGCTGGTGCAGCAGGCATAGCGAGGGGTCTGCCGTGACTCGGCTTCGTCCTCATGGGGGGACGGCGCTGTTCCGTGGACAGTCGGCGCCAGCAGGGGAGGGGGGCTGTCGCGGCTCCGGGCAGAGACCCCGCTGGAGAGGGTGAGGCAGCGCGCTTGCTGGGCCTGGGGTCTTCGTCCAGACCTGCCCCGGGTCCCTGGGGGGAGCACAGGGCGTGTAGGGCCCCCTGTTCCCGCTGAGACACGGGGCAGTCTCCTGTGCCTTCGGGACCCGAGCAGCATCCTCTCTGTGACCACGGGCCACACGGGGCGGATCTCTGTCCAAGCTGGGAGAGGGACGGCTGGGTCAGTAGTCCCCGACTCGACGGGATTCTTGTCAGACGCAGGAGTCTGGGGCTCGGCCCTGGGGCCCCCGGCCGGGAGGGGAGGGGCCCTGGGCTCTGTCTGAGGCCCAGCCGCCCGGGGCAGCGGCTCTGGGCCCGACTTGGCAAGCAGGCTCTCGTCCCCTCCACGGAGCTCAGGACCCCGGGCCCTGGGTCAGCCTGCCCTGGCCTGACCACCAGCAGGACGGATGGCCCGGCCACTTGAGGGGAGCGTGGGGGACGGCCTCCCTCCCGGAGGCGACTCCTCGCCGGGCCATCCATCACGCCAGGCACCGCCGGGAGGGAGCGCTTGCTCAGCTAATTAAAATCTCTCCGGCTGCAATTGAGGCCTGTTTCCTCTAATTTGTGTTCTTTGGAGATGAGGAATGGCTGTTAGGCCAACTTGTACTCTGCCAGGGCTCTGCCACCTGCTCAGGGGAACCTGGGCCCGGTCGCGTGCCCTGCTTCCTGTCCGGTCCCCAGGGGGATCCGGAGCTCGGGCCGTGGGCAGAGGGCTGGGCCTCCAGCCAGCGGGGCCTAATGTCCCAGGGGGCGGAGGCTGGCCAGGTCGGGGCTGGTCCCAGAGGGGTCGGAGCCACGCACAGAGGGAGGGACTTGCTGGGGGGGAAGCAGGGAAATGGGGCCGGACTGCCCACTGGCCGTGGAGATGTCGTGGAGCAGGGTCTCTTAGTCTTCCTGGGATCACGCCTTTCCACAAGGGCCACGAAGGCTCTGGCCCTCTCCCAAGAAGGACGGACACAAGGTCACACATGCAGCCGTGTGCCCGTCTCCAAGCGGTGGCTGACACCGGACCCCACAGGAAGGCGCTCTTTCCTCCTTCCTGGGGTCCCTGAAGCCTTCCTTGAGACCTCGTCCGAAGTCGGGCTCTTCACGTCCTCACCCTGATCCACACGGGTGGCTTCCTCCACAATGGGGTGTCCCTTGGGGCCCAGTGGAGAGGGCAGGGGAAGGCAGCTGTCCCAGGACGCCCCGGGCCCACGTCCCAGGCCGGTGTGGGCACGGGCGCACAGGGGAGTCCATGCAGTCTGCCCCCGAGCCCCCACCTCTGCCCCGTTTCCTCTGGCTCTCGCCCAGCCCCTCCTCTCGAACCCCAAGCAGGGGCCTCACTGTGGCCGGCTGGGGCCAGTGCTCCCTCCTGCCCAGCGCGCAGCCCCACACTGGCCTGGCCTAAGCCCGGCTGGGTTTCTTCCCTTGACCCTGTTTGCAGCCTGAACCCCTACAGCCATGACGGCGGCGGCCTCGGCAATGGCCAGGACCACGTCCCTCTGGCCGCCCTGCCCCTGCTGGCCATCTCCTCCCCGGGCTATCAGGACGCGGTGGCCGCTGTCATCGAGCGGGCCAACCAGGTCTACGCGGAGTTCCTCAAGTCCCCGGATGGGATCGGCTTCAGCGGGCAGGTAGGACGGCCTCCCCACCCTGCCCTGCCCTAGCCCGACCCTGGCCTGAGCCACCGTCGGGCCGACCGTGACCGCAGGCTGCGCCCCTGGCCCCCGGTAGGGCTGTGTCCGTGTCTCCCACAGACCGGCGCCCTAGCTGGGTAGGGGCTGCGGGGTCCGCGGTGGGCAGGCCAGGGTCCCAGCTGTGTCTTCTCCAGGTGTGTCTCATCGGGGACTGTGTGGGGGGCCTCCTTGCCTTCGACGCCATCTGCTACAGCGCGGGGCCCTCGGGGGACAGCCCGGGCAGCGGCAGCCGGAAGGGGAGCGTCAGCAGCACGCAGGTGCGGGCCCGACGGTGGGGACGGGGACAGTGGGAGGGGCCTCTCCCCGGGGAGGTGACAGTCAGCCCATATGCATCCGCGGGGACTCGCCTGGGCGGCTTCACTTCGGGGCCCTGCAAGAGTGGGGCTCGTGGAGGGCTGGGTCCCCGGGGTCGCCGGGCCTGAACCCCCTCCCCGTCGCTGCCGGCTGGCTCCTGCGGGGTGGCCATGCCGCCCTCCCGTCTCAGCGCAGAGGGCTGGGCGTCTCCCGTGGGGTCTCCGGTGGCCGCAGTGCCCTCCTGTCTCATTCGTGGCCCCAAAGGACACCCCCGTCGTGGTGGACGAGCCGTGCGGTCTGGCCGGCAGCAAGCGCCTCAGCAAAAGCAGCATCGACGTCTCTAGCGTGCCCGAGGACGAGGAGCCCCCGCGGCCACTGCCCCGGAAGCAGAGCGACTCGTCCCCCTACGACTGTGAGGCCATCACCCAGCATCATGCCTTCCTGTCCAGGTGGGCGCCCCTCTCACGCGCTGTCCGTGGCGGGGGGACCCGACCTCAGAGTCCCCGTGCGCCCTGTCCCAGCTCCGCCCTGACCGGCAGGGACTCGGGGCTGCCCGCCCCCACCCGGGGCCTCGCTGCAGGCCTGCTCCGCCCACGTGGTGTGAGAGCCGCCGCGGGTGTGTGTGCTGCTTACTCCCCGATGGGGAAGTTCGCAGGGGTCGCCCGGCCGGCCCCCAGGCCCCAGGGTTCCTGCGCCCAGGACGCAGGCTGCTGTTGGCCCGCGTGGGGAGGGATGCCCCCGCCCCTCCCTCCTGCCCCTCTCACCCCCGTGACCGGTACCGTGAGGCCATCGCAGGCTCCGCAAAACAGGTGTGCTCTGGGCGTGCCCGAGCCTTTCCTTTGTGTGTGTGCCATTTACGTGCTGCCCGCACAGACTTACTTTTAAAAAACCTTCCTCTTGTGACCTTCCCTGGGTTTTCCCTACGTGACCAGTAGTTGGTATTATCTACGGGGACTGTTTCCTTAGTCCTCCCTTCATCTCGGGACTCGGATCCAGGGCTTTCCCCGTTCGTGGGACTTGGGGGTGGAGCCCCGGTGAACCTCCTGGGGCGCCAGCGGCCTGGTGGGTCAGGGCCGTGCCCCCCAGCGCGCTGGGAGGTCGGGGAGGCCCCGGCTGTGCGGCCCGTCCATCCCGGCAGTGCTGCGGGTCCCTGACTGAACATCAGCCTGGGCTCTGAGGGGCCGCGGCACCCAGGACTGGCTGGGAATCGGCGGTTTTCTCGGCCTCCTTTCCCCGCAGGCTGGAGGGGAGGGAGGTGCCCGCCGGCCGCAGCTGGTCTGCTGGCTGGGCTGCCGTGAGCAGGACTGACGCCGTCCCCTGCGGCCGTGCGCGTGGGCCGGATTCCCCACAGAGCCAGCCCCGTGGGGCTGGGCTGCCGCGGGTGGGGTGCTCGGGCGCTCCACTGAGAAAACACGTGTGGGTCCAGGAGTCACCTCTGGCTGCTTGCTGGCCCCCGCAGCAGAGCTCCCGAGAAGGCAGGGGCCCCCAAAGTCTGAGGCGGCTCCCCTCTGGCCCTCAGAGGACACGTGGGCCGGCTGACCCCTCCCGAGCGTGGGCCAGCAGGTGTGGGCCGGGCTCACCCCATAGCCCACGCCCGGTCCCTCACGGCCCTCCGGCTCTGTCTCCCCGGGGCAGCATCCACTCCAACGTGCTGAAGGACGAGCCTGAGCCCCCTGCGCCGGGGGCGTCCCAGCCGCCCGAGGTCAGCCTGGGTCGCCTGGACTTCGACGTGTCCGACTTCTTCCTCTTCGGCTCGCCCCTGGGCCTGGTCCTGGCCATGCGGAGGACGGTGCTGCCCGGGCTGGACGGTGGGTGGCTGGGGCCGTGGCCCGAGAGGCCTTGTGTCTCTGCAGCAGCTGTCAGGCCCTCCGGCTGGGGAGACGGTGGGGTGCGGGGAGAGCCGGGGGACAGAGCTGGGGGAGACGGCCGTGTCCCTGGTGGGGCAAAGGCGCTGGTGCCTCTCACACTCCATTCAGAGAGGCTGTGACTGCCCTCCTGCTGCCCTCCTTCCCCGGCG
Source organism: Procyon lotor (assembly GCA_028646535.1). Classification (NCBI taxonomy): domain Eukaryota; kingdom Metazoa; phylum Chordata; class Mammalia; order Carnivora; family Procyonidae; genus Procyon; species Procyon lotor. The sequence goes on along the minus strand of JAQQSY010000163.1, from coordinate 3,515 downwards.
TCCGGGCACACGGGTCTGCGTAGCCTTGGACGGCCACCCCCCCCCCACACACAGGTGTCGGTGACCTGTCCCAGCCAGTGCCGTCACGATGACCCGGGGGGTCCCAGAGGCCGGGGCACCTCGAGGGTCCGCACACCGGGGCTTCTCAAACTGCTTTTCACCTGCGCTTGCCGCCGACACGCACACGATGGGACAGAAGAGAAGGGGCAGCCCTGCCCAGAGGGGGCGGGCAGTGAGGCAGATCCCACGGCCGCCCTCGGCGTTGCCCAGGACAGCCAGTCCCCCGAGACAGGTGGACCGGGGGCTTGCGGAGACAGCCGCTGGTCTGTGGGAGGGGGTCGTGCCGCTCGGGCCGGCCCGGAGCCCCCAGCCGCTGGGGGAGGGCGGCTGACCCGCAGCGGAGGACCCCGCGCGCGCCCGCCCTGCACACTGGCAGCAGCTCCGCGAGCGCCCCGAACGTGCGGCAGTCTGGCCGGGGGAGCACGGAGGGCGGGGCGGCATGAGCAAGGGCACAGAGGGGGGCACCCCGCGGCCATCCTGGGGGGGGCGGACGGGCGCAGGACTAGAGCCCCCCTCCGTGCGCCCTCTCGCCCCAGGCTTCCAGGTGCGGCCCGCCTGCAGTCAGGTGTACAGCCTCTTCCACTGTGCGGACCCCTCGGCTTCTCGGCTGGAGCCCCTGCTGGAGCCAAGGTTCCACCTGGTGCCGCCCGTCGGCGTGCCCCGCTACCAGAGGTTCCCGCTGGGTGACGGACAGTCCCTGCTCCTGGGTAGGCTCTCGGGGGTGTGCGAGCGCGCTGCGCCGGGGGGGCCGTCCCCACGAGCCCCCCGCCGCCTCGCCTGCCCTCCGGCCCCAGCTGCGTGCGCACCTACTCTGCGGGAGGCGACCGGGCTCAGGCTCTGCCCCCGACGGGTTCCCGGGGCCGGCGCCAGCACAGGGCGCGAGCTGCCAGCCCGGACTGCAAGTCCAGGGGTCCACGCTGGTGCTGACGCTGGAGGGGCAGGGCCAGGAGTGTCCCAGCCTGGTGGGCATCACGCAGCAGGGGGCCTTGGACCGCGGCATTGGGACAGGTGGGGACGAGCTGCAGGACGTGGGCCCAGGGAACTTTGCAGGGGGAGCAAGGGCAGGGGGCCTTGGGGGAGGGCCAGTGGCCTCTGGGGCTCGGATGTAGTGAGCCGGGCATGGGCCAGGAGAGGCCTGCGCTGGACAGGCGGGGCTAGGAGCCCAGAGGCCCCGCAGCCCAGCCGAGGAAGTCTGGCTGGAGCCTGTTCCGACCTTCAGACCAGATCGTGTGGGAGCTGCTGTGCCTGGGGTTCGTTCAGGGTTAAAACCCAGCCCCGGCCCCGGATTAGTAACAGAAACGTAATTTGCAAAAGTCCCAAGGGTCAGGAGCTCCCACAGACACAAGTGGCTCCTGACCGTCCCCCACATGCCCGTGTGCGTGGCCCTGCCCCCAGGCTGGGGTGCCCTGCCCTCCACACTTGGCCATCATGAGCCCGTGGTTCCAGGCCACCCGTGGCCTCAGCCCGACCTCGGCAGCAGCCTTGGGTCCACATGACCCACACCTTAGAGGAAGTGGGGGTGCAGGAGGCTCATCAGGGGCCCCAGAGGGTGGGTGGCACGGGCTGGGGGGCACAGGACTGCGCCCCGACCGTGACATTCCCCCACAGCCGATGCTCTGCGCACACACAGCTCCCTCTTCCTGGAGGGCAGCGCACGGGACAGCCCACCGCTTCCGCACGCCCCCGGCTCGTCCCCCCAGGCCCCGCGGACCCAGCGCCCGGGACGGAGGACCAGCCAGGATAGCTCCCACAGCGAGAGCTCCGAGTCCTCGGATAGCCTGGCGCCTGTGGGTGCCTCCCCCAGTGAGTGAGGGTCCTCGGGGCCCCGGCTGGCGGGGGGGAACGGGGGGGAAGCTTCCCCGGGTGGCTGCTGTGGGCGGGCCAGGAGCCGTAGAGGAGGTCCAGGCTGAGCCCTGAGCTCTGGGCCTGGACAGGGCCCTGTGGACTGAGCCCTGGCCTAGACTGGCCTCAACCCCAGCCCGAGCCCTAACCCCGCCGTCCTGTCTCCCCACCGGGAGTCCCTGAATCCCGGGGATGAGAGCGACGTCTCTGCAGGGTCGGCGCCCACTGCTGGGGACCCGTGTGCAGCCCGTGCCCTGGGGGCCGGTGGGGGAAGGGGCTGCGGGAGGCTGGGAGCTGGGTTCGAGCTGGTGCTTTGGGCCCCCACGGCCTCGTGGGTCAGCCGGGGCCCGGGCAGGCCACGCCGTGCTCACCTCGCTGTCGGGCCCACAGTCCCCGCCAAGTGGTGGGGCGCCAAGCGCATCGACTACGCCCTGTACTGCCCCGATGTCCTCACGGCCTTCCCCACGGTGGCCCTGCCGCACCTTTTCCATGCCAGCTACTGGGAGTCCACGGACGTGGTGGCCTTCATCCTGAGACAGGTATGGTGCCCCTTCCCTGAGGGCTCGGCCCCCGATTCCCGCATGTGGGCTTCCCCACGCCCGGCAGCTCTCCTCCCTCCTCCAGCGGGGTGTCCGGCAAAGTGGCCCAGCTCTGAGCCCACCTACCTGAGGCCGCGTCCGATCCCACAGGCTGGGGGCTCCGCAGGAGCTAACCCCAAGTGCAGGTTGTCGCCGGGGCCGCTCGGCCCATCCGAGGAGCCTGCCTCGGGTTCCATCAGTTGGCGGGAGCGGCTCCGGACCCCAGAGAAACCCTTCACTCTCGGGGTCGTGGGCTTGTTGGGCACAACGCGGGAACGGGGGCGGGTGGGAGAGAGGCCCGGGGGAGGTGTGCAGTGGGACAGAGCCCCCCAGCCGCCCCAGCCCCACTGACCCCACATCTCCAGGTCCACAACCCACAACCACGCCCGTCTGGGTTTCCGTGGACACCTCACTACCCAGCACGGCAGATCCAGGCAGCGGCCGCTGGTGACTGATTCGGCCTCCAGCGCGTCAGCCGCCCTCTCCAGCGGTCAGGGGGTCGGGCTGGGAGATCCCCCGGCCACCAGCCCCCCTTCCGTGGGGCCCAAATGCCCTCTCGTTAACAAATAAAAGATACCTTCAGGTTTCTCAGCATTTAGGAAATCGCAAGGGTTTTGGGAGCTCTGCGGGATGGGACAAAGACCAGGTCTGTGGGCACGCTCCCCCAGATGCCGAGGGCGTCCCTGCAGGCAGAGAACCCCGGGGAGGGAGTCTCCGCTCGGAGGGTGGAGGACCGTCCCCTGGAGGGCCCGGCAGAAGCGGAAGGGGGAGAGAGCCTCTGGGCAGGGCAGGGCGCAGTCGGGGGCCTCCTGGAAAACGGCCATTGGGGCGAGCCTGCCAGTCGCGGGCGCAGGCCGAGGGGGCGCGGGTGAGTGTGCCCGTGGGGTGTGGCTGTGGGGGCCACGGGGAGACGGCGCGGTTCTGGGAGGCACTGGAGCGGCGTCTTTGGGGCTAGAGGGCCCGCCCCGGTGGGGAGCGGCCGCGCAGGGGGGCGCGGTGGGGAGGTGGCGGCGGCGGGAGGGCCGGCCTCGGTTC
>JAQQSY010000162.1:0-33879 GCA_028646535.1 Procyon lotor | reverse complement strand
AGCATAAAAACAATGAGTATAAGGTATTGTTATCTACTTATTTGGAAGATAATAAAGTATCTACAGATAACAAATGTAGTATCTTTGAAATGGCTTAAATGATTTTATCAGTATCATATAACAGAAAAAAGGAGTAAGGGGAAATTTTCCATTATTTAGCTTAGTTCTCGTTTTCAGAACAGTCCCTGAAATACTCATTGTAATACTTTCTCTGAGTATGTGTATTCATGTATGGTGATATATATGTAACGTGTATATGTGATGGACATCGTATCATAAAGGATGAGAATCTAAATTAAAGTTTGGTAGATTTACTCTCTGGGTTGAATCTGGCCCACTACCTATTTTTGTGAGTAAAGTTTTATTGGAATATAACAATCCTCATTCATTTGTGTATTATCTGTTGATACTTTCATGCTGTAACAGCAAAGTTGAACATGGCCTGCAAAGCAGTGCCCTTTCAAAAAAAGTGATGACCCCTGATCAGCTGACCCTCATACTTTAGGGTACTTTAGTATTTTAGTACCTCATACTTTAGTACCTATATTGCTGTATTTTTAAGTGTTCTATTCTCTGTATGATTTCCTTCCTAACATATTTATTTGTCTACTGAATAGAGTCTATGAGTTATCAGCTTAAACATGATCTGAGAAATCTTTTTGATCCTTACCTTGCACCTATATTTATAATCATAAGCATTAAAAGCAGAGACATATAAAACTCATTAATACAGAAATCAAAGATTTTTCCATAAAATAATCTAAATTCTGCCAGTGATTTTTTAAATATTTAGGACTTATCTAATTAATATATCTTGGAAACTGAAAATAAAAGTTAGCTACTTTTGATTGTACTCTTACTCTTCAAAGCTACTCCTGTCACAAGAAGAGTAGTTTCCAGGTATATTCTTCATTTCACTATTGAGGACAAATAAGGAAAATCAATTCCAGCATAACTATAAATATATCTTATATCTTGGTTTAAAGGTTTCTAGTTCCCATGAATATATGTGGGTCAAATGATCTCTAAGTTTTTCTTTCAATTTTAAAACTTTGTGATCTTTTTTTCAAATTACTGTGAGCATTTCTCAAACAAAACCAAATATGCCCTCTTAAAGAATCAATTTGGTTCATTGTTAGTAATAAAAGCTCTTTTTCTCAAACTTATTCTATTTAGAGACAAGTCAAAAGAAAGTAACTATGAAAGAAGAGCCAAATAAATGGAAAGATATACCATGTTTATAGGTTGGAATTTAGAATTAAGGTTTTTTGTTTTTTTTTTTTTTACAAATTCTGTAGATCTAATAAAAACTCAAACAAAATCCCAATAAGTTTTTTTAAAAAATTTTTTTTGGTAGAAATTAGCCAATTCATTGTAAAATTCATACAGAAATGCAAAGAACATAGACTTGCCCTTCTTGGGGTGCCTGGGTGGCTCAGTTCGTTAAGCAGCTGCCTTCGGCCCAGGTCATGATCCTGGAGTCCCGGGATCGAGTCCCACATCGGACTCCCAGCTCCACGGGGAGTCTGCTTCTCTCTCTGACCTTCGCTCCTCTCATCCTCTCACTTTCTCTCTCTCAAATAAATAAATAAAATCTTAAAAAAAAAAAAAAAGAATTGCCCTTCTTCCCAAATCTTTTCTTTTTTTAAGATTTTATTTATTTGTCAGAGCAAGAGAGAGAGAGAGAAAGAGAGAGTGTGAGCACAAGTAGGGGGAGCAGCAGGCAGAGGGAGAAGCAGGCTCCCTGCTGAGCAGGAGGCCTGGGATCATGACCTGAGCCAAAGGCAGATGCTTAACCTACTGAGCCACCTTCCTCCAATCTTGAAAGGAGCAATGTTGAAGAACTTACATAAACCACTTGATTTAAGACTTAATAAAGCTAAAGTAATGAAGATAGGTGTGTTATTGGCATATGAATCAGCAAATAGACTAATTGAATAGAATTTGATCACATATATTGTCAACTGATATTGGACAAAAGCACCTCAGTGAGAGAACCATCTTCAACAAATGGTTCTAAAACAACTAGAAAATGAACCTCTACTCCTATCTTACTCCATAAAAATTAATTCAAGATATATCATAGATTTAAATTTGAGAGCTAAAACAAAGTTTTTAGAAACATAATGCAGGAGAATATCACTGTGGCTTTGGCTATTTGAAGAATTTTTTTAGAATTTTATTACATTTTTAGAAAAGATTTTATTTATTTTTTTGAGAAAGACAGAGATAATGACAGAAATCATGATTGGGGAGAAGAGAGAGAAGCAGGCTCCCTGCTCAGATGCTGGAGTCAATCCCAGGAACTTGGGATCGTGACCTGAGCCTAAGGCAGATGCTTAGCTGACTGAGCCACACAGGCACCCCAGTTTTTTTAAAGTAAGCTCTAGGCCCAATATGGGGCTTGAACTTCCAACCCAGAGATAAAGAGTCACATGCCCTACCAACTGAGCCACTATTTGAAGATTTCTTAGTGAGACACACACACACACATACCCCAAATCCAGCCACAAAAGGGGAAAATATAGGTGAATTGGATTTTGTAATAACTAAAAACTTTCTCTCATCATAAGGTATTGTTAACAAAAAAAAAAGCTACAAACTTAGAAGAAATATTTGCAACATTTATATCTTTTAAGATATTCTAGGATATATAAATAATTCCTTATAGTTAATAATAATAATGTATATTTAAACATTGCTGAGAGAATAAACCTTGAAAGTTATCAGGACAAAACAAACAAACAAACATAGTTGTATAACTATGTGTGATGATGGTTGTTAAGTAAACTTACTGTGGGGGTGCCTGGGCGGCTCAGTCAGTTAAGGGTCTACTTTCAGCTTGGGTCATGATCCCAGGATCCTGAGATTGAGCCCCTCAGTGGGTTCCCTGCTCAGCTGGGAGTCTGTTTCTCCTTCTCCCTCTGCCCCTTACTCTGCTCTTGCTCTCTCCCTCTCTCTAATAAATAAAATCTAAAAAGAAAAAAAAAAGTAAACTTACTGTGGTGATTATTTTGCAATACTGACTATACAATTTTTTTTTTGTTTTTTTAACATATACAAATATTGAATGATTTAATTGTACACCCGAAGCTAATGTATGCCAATTATACCTTAATAAAAAAATGATTCTTGTAAGTCAATAATAAAGACTACTCAATAAAAAATGAACATACTGGAATACTTCAACAATAAGAAATGAATGGCCAATAAACATATGAAGAAGTGTTCAACATCATTATGGAAATGCAAATAAAGCCCACAATTAAATACCATTCTATACCTAGATAACTTATAAAATTAGGGGTGCCTGGTTGGCACAGTCAGTTAAGTGGCCACCTCTTGGTTTTGGCTCAGACTGTGATTGTGGGGGTAATGAGACTGAGCCCTGTGTTGGGCTCTTAGCTCAGCATGGAGTCTGCTTGGGGTTCTCTTCTCCCTCTGCCCCTACCTGCCTTATGCTCTCTCTCTCTCAAATAAATAAAATCTTTAAAAAATAGTAAAATTAAAAAGTTTGATATTAGCAAAGGTGGTTGAGAATATGGAAAACTGAAGTTCTTTGTTGGTGAGTGTGTAACATGGTATAAGAATTTGGAAACATGGTATAAGAATTTGGCAGTTTCTTTTAAAATTAAAGATAAACCTCTTGTGGTTCAAAAATCTCATCCTAAATAATCTACTCAAGAGAAATAGAGGTACAAATAACAAAAATAAAAACAAAAGCACACCATATTTATAGTCGCTTTATTCATAATAGACAAAAACTGACACCAGCTCAGCTGTTCATTAACAGAACAATGAATAACTTGTGATATAGTCAGACAGTGTATTACTAGTCAACAATAGAAAGAAGCAAATCATTGCAACCTAACAACATGGATGAATCTCACAATTTTATGTTGAGTGAAAGAAAGCAGACACAAAATACCACACATAATATATTTAAATTTCCATCAAGTTGTAACAAGCAAAACTCATATACAGGAAGCAATCTAAATATCCATCAACTGGCGAACAGATAAAATGTGGTATATTCATACGATGGAATATAGAAAATTAGTATTATTCAAAAAAAGATCTGATAGACGGTAAACAGGTAAAGAATTAAGCTAAGTGAAAGAAGCTAGATGCAAAAGACTACACACTGTATGATTATGTGTATATTAAATTTCCAGATAGGCAAATTACAGGATTACAGGAAGCAGATCAATGATTGCATGGGGCTGGGGAGTAGAAAATATAAATGGGCATGAGTGAAACTTTTGAGTTATTGGAAATGAAGAATTGGATTATGGTGATGACTGCACAGATCTGTAAATGTATTAAAAATTATTGAATTGTACACTTATAAAGGGTGAATTTTATATATTTCAATCAAGGCATTCCAAAGGGGAGAAAAAGAACAGACAAAGTTAATACATGGTGAAAGAAATTGGAACAGTGATTGTCTTTAAGTGAGGGGTGGAGGTTAACTGGAAAGGAAAAGGAGGGAACTTTTTGGGGTGATATAAATATTCTGTATCTTGATTGGCCTAATGGTTATACATAGGTGCTTAAACTGTCAAAATTCATGAAGTAGTACAATTATGATTTGTGTTTTTTTCTAGTATGTAAGTTGTACCTCAAAAAGTTACTACAGGTTTGGAATTTGTTGAGTGAGAGCACACATTAAACTTCACCTGTTCTGAGGGATAGAGGAGGCAGCCACGGAGGACGATATGGATTGTGTTGATTTATCTTGCATGAAGTAACTATAGAAAATATGCAAGAGCTTGAGGATTGAGACGTGGTGATGATGTAGAATATGTTTGCTCTTTAGGTACGCATGATTAGTCGAAAGAAGTAAAAGTAAATGTCTTTCATTTTTAAGAGAATACATTTCTGGTGCAGAAGCCATTGTCACTTTTTTAATGCCAAATCTTGAAGAGGTTTGTTAGACATATAGAGATGTCCGCAGTTTACACCTGGAAGCATTGTATATATAATGTGGTTACAGTTTTCTTGGGAGTACAAGGAAAGCTTCAGTTTAATCAGACAATGGTGGATAAAAAGGCTCATGATTCACATCTAGATATTTATTTTTTTTTAAAAAGTCACTTTTCCACATTGCATGATTTAGGGCAAAGCCTATGCCAGGGATTCTTATTCAAGTGATTAATAGAGGGTGTGTTCTCAGGTGAAGGAGAGTAGGGCATAAAGCTAAGCAGGAATGCATCTCTGCTGGAGACTGGTTTCACTCTTAGATAAGAACTGAACCAAAGAGGTAAGTAGGAGGCTTTTTTTTACTTGTGTATTAGTCTTTGGACAAGGTTTCAAGGGTGGTGGTGTTGGAGGGCATAACCTCTCTGGTGAGGCAGTGCTCTTTTGGTGATTCTCCAGGGACTGGGGGCAACTGTGAGCTATAATCAACCAAAACTCACAGCAGCGGGTGGAAGGAGATAGGAGCACCAGCCTGAAAAGGGGCAGGGCTCACAGCATCTACTGCAGTATAAAATAAATAACTCTAGAGAGTTATTTTATGGAGTAAGCTTAAATGCATATTCACGTAACTGTTTTAAAACTCCTTTTTCCAGGGCACCTGGGTGGCTCAGTTGTTAAGCGGCTGCCTTCAGCTCAGGTCATGATCCTGGAGTCCTGAAATCAAGCCCCGCATCGGGCTTCCTGCTCTGTGGGAAGCCTGCTTCTCCCACTACCATTCCCTCTGCTTGTGTTCTCTCTCTCACTGTGTTTCTCTCTGTCAAATAAATAAAAAAAAAATCTTTAAAAAAACCCCCTCCTTTTTCCTTATGTTTGGAAAAAGCTGTTTTCTGAACCAAAAATGAGGGTTTTTGGGGGTAGGTTATATATCCTGATTTTGGATTTAGAAGTAAATATCTTTGGTTTCAGAATTTATTTTTATGAGACATAGAACTTATATAAATATAACAAAAATTTATTGGTATATTTAACAAACATTAAAATAAGGATTCTTGAAATTGGGATAGTTTGGAACATAAAAAACTTATTGTTCCTAAATATCATGTACAGTTGGTCAAACCAGATTTGATAAGATTTTCCATTCCTTTACAAATCTCAATTCGTTTTCCCTCACACAAGTATCTATTCAATTTGCTCTTTATATTTCCTTGTAATATAAATAGTATCTTGTTTCTATTTACTTTTTTCTTTCCAGAAATCATTTTTATTCTTCTTTTGCTTGCTTTTAAACCTTTTAAATCTTCCATTTCTGAACTGTATTTGATGCTAATACACCAGCTAAGATATTCCTCAGATTTATCTTGTGATGGTCCTCATTCTCGCCACAGGACCTTATCCTTACCTCCAAACACATTGGTGTTATCCAGATTCTAAAATTTTCATCCAAAGACTTTATTTTTATTTATTTTTTTTATTATGTTATGTTAGTCACCATACAGTACATCATTACCTTTTGATGTAGTGTTCCATGATTCATTGTATATAACACCCAGTGCTCCATGCAATATATGCCCTCCTTAATACCCACCACAGGGCTCACCCACCCATCCCTCCACTCCCCTCCCTCTAAAACCCTCAGTTTGTTTCCCAGAGCCCATAGTCTCTCATTGTTTATCTCCCACGATTTTTTCCTTCATTTTTCCCTTCCTTCTCCTAGTGTCCTCCATGCTATTCCTTATGTTCCATAAATAAGTGAAACCATCTGATAATTGACTTTCTTTGCTTGAGTTTGCCCATTAATTAGTAACTCCTTATTTTTCCCTTCCCCAACCCAGTCCCTGACAACCACTATTCCTTTCTTTGATTCTATGAATTTGACTGTTTTAGCTACCCTGTATAAGTGGATCATATAGTAGTTGTTTTTCTGTGGTTGGCTTATTTCATTTAGCATAATGTCCTCAAGGTTCATCTGTGTTACTGCATATTGCTGAATTTCCTTAAGGCTGAGTAGTATTGTATTATGTATGTATTTTAATAAATATATATAATATTTTATTTATCAGTTCATCTGTCCATGGGCATTTAGGTTGTTTCCACATTTTGGCTACTGTGAATAAAACAAACTAGAGTAATTAATCCAACCCATCTATATTAATCCAAAAGATTAATTTGCAGAGTTTGACTTATTTGATACAAATCTTTTCTGGCTCCTGTGATGAATTCTTATGTCTTCTAAGACTAGATTTCTGCACACTTTATATGATGTAGGGTCACTTATATGTATAGCCACTATTTATAGAGTCTTACTTAGCTCCAAAACTGAATCTCTATCTACTCCCTCTTTGATTCTTCCTACTTATGTGCTACATAAGCCTTGCTTCTACCAAGAATTTAGTGTTTAAGAGATACACAGCTCTAGATGTTTGACAGTTTGGAGTAAACTTTGTTCCCAGTTATTTGCCTGCCATGGAATTATTGACATAGTAGAGCATTTCCAGTGGAGGAAAAATTATTTGTCAACCTAGATGCACGAATATTCCAGTAGCCTCCTACTATTGGAGTTTGTCAAGATGCGTAAGCATAAAAGACATTTTATTTTTTCATTTAAAAATTTTTGTTTGTGTATTTCAAGCATAGTAGACATTTTTTTAGACAAAGGGTCTATACACATAATTACTAGAGGCTTGCTCTCAAATTTATTTAAATTGGTTGGACCATATGTAATCCATCAGAGCATCATTTTTTAAGTTATTTTAAAGTTTTTATTTAAATTCCAGTTAGTTAAGATATGGTATAATATTAGTTTTATGTGTGTAATATAGCGATTCAGCACTTGCATACAACAGCCTGTGCTCATCACCACAAGTGCACTCACATTTTAACTTCTAATAGGCCGAGTGACTCTATTCACCTAGGACTATTTGCTAAACTGATTTGTGGGGTCTCCTCATCAATTTTGGAAATGAGTAGGCAAATGGAATCCAAGAGAATAGTGTTCTAGATGGAGTGACTTAGTTGGCACTGACTTAAACCTTCTCTTTTGTCTTCTTCCTTCTGGAACCCATCTAGATCCATTATACCCACTTCCTTTCATGGGATTGAGAAATGCAAGAACAATGAGTGGATGAGGATATATAGGTTTCAGTGGGGACAGTCTAAAATTAGTTTTCAATATTAAAATCCTCTAAGAATTCCATGAACTAATTTAAAATATAGACATGGAACCTGGAGGAGAAGGTAGGATTGAAAACAAAGTTGGAATTCATTAACATAAAGTAAATTTAAAGCCATGGAGGAGATGGAAGGCTATGTAGATTAGAAATAGTATATACCTGATGGAGCACCAGGGTGGCTCAGTGGGTTAAAGCCTCTGCCTTTGGCTCAGGTCATGATCTCGGGGTCCTGGGATTGAGCCCGGCATTGGGCTCTCTGCTCAGCGGGGAGCCTGCTTCCCCCTCTCTCTCTGCCTGCCTCTCTGCCTACTTGTGATCTCTCTCTTTCTGTCAAATAAATAAATAAAATCTTAAAAAAAAGAAATAGTGTATATCTGAAATAAGAATTCCTGGGTTTTGTTCTAGCTCTATTACATTTAGCTGAGACACTTTGGGCAAGTAATCTATCTGTGATTCTTATTTTTCTTATTTCTTAAATGGCGTTTGCTTTAAGTTATCTTTAAGTTCCCATTTAGCTCCAAAATTCTACTATTTTAAGAAATTGTTAGAGGTGAAAGTGCAAAGATAAAATATAGAGAACCTGCAAGTACTTAGTGGAATTGAGACTTAAAACAGATTTCAAAGCTGAGAGCAACTTAAGAATGTGCATATTTGAGTGAGATTATTTGTTTCTTGATTAACACATGAACTTTTTTCTTTCCCCCCTGATGGGTATTAGAACCCAATTTCCATTAAAATTTCCTCTTCACAAGATAAAATAGCAGTACTCTATGGAGATTACACTAACTGAGACTAATGATGGTTTAAGCGTCAAAAATTATAATAAAATGAGTGAATTTTAGGGATGATGTTTCTATGATAAAATAGCAACTGATTACAGCCTGAATGTGGTATGAGAGAAAGCAAAGTCAATTGGTTCTAAGATTGCATACCTATGAGATACTGTAATTGAAGATGTGGCATAAGAGGAAATGGAAATTAAGAAGTTGTAATCATATGGGTTTCTTTATGGAGAGGTCAAAGCACTTGACAGACATCAAATTAATCCTTATTATATCTTTAAGAGGCAGGTAAGAGAACAGGTATTATTTTCAGTTAGGAATCAAGGGCCAGTGTTTATGGGGTAAGCACACGGCACATGCAGAGCAGTCAAGTGGCATGTCTAAAAGCCTGTGTTTTACCTTTGCGGGGTGTGCATTCACTCCACCAAACCACACATCTGTTGTGTGTCCTTGGGCGAGTTGCTTATTTGAGCTTCAATATTTTTTTCCTATAAAATGGGAATAATAATGATTATTAGTTGTTATTATTATAGGTTGTTAGGGTTAAATAACATGAATAAAGTTCTTCTGGTAAATGTAGTCCATATAAATTACTACTATCACCATTACTTTTGTTACTACTACTATAATGGCAATCAACACCATAAAGTGAGGTTTTGGTCTGTGTAAAACTGAATTTGTGTTTCTTTATTCTTCTTTTAGGGTTCCCATTCTATAGCTGTGGTCCTGGGAGGACAGAGGACTATGATAGTTCTTATAGCAGTTCACAGGTTTCTGTTACATTAGTGCTGATGATATAACAATACCTTTTTTGAGTACAGAGGAAACTTATCTATGACATTTTATTGAGGACAGAAGAAGGTTAATAACAACAATGTCTTTTTTTTGCCATTAATTTTGTGTTTTTAATGGATAATGGTGGTAGGAATTGGGTTAGATAGGCATTGTTTGTTTGAAGGGTATTTCTTCTCATGAAAGGGGTCAATGAAAAACAAAAGCTTGAAGGATAAAGCTTTTGTTACTACAAAAGGAGGACACTAGCCAGATAAAAAGTTAGTAGGTGATATTGTAAAACAAACAAATATACATAAGCAAAGTCAGACCAATAACCTGCTGTATCGTCTTTTGGATTCTAGTTCCACCCAGACTGCTTCAGGATTTCTTTCTCTTCCATATTCTTAGGTAAACCTTCTACCCTCTGAAAAACACTTTCCCTAGCTCATTAATCCATGTTTTTTTTTTTTTTATTCTTTAATACATGATTCAAAACATTCTGATTGCCTCCCCCATTCAGATCGCCTACTGAATCACCTTAGCATACATATATTACTTGAAGTGTTTTAATTTGCAATGATTTGTCTATTTCTTTGGAAGGTCTATTTTAATGCATTTTTATAGCATGGATAATCAGTATTACTGAAAATTCCTTCATGTCAAGGACCATGTCTTCTATTTTTATTGCATCTCCCTAGGGTACCTGTCATAATACTCAGAAACATTTATTAAGCACCAACTGATGCTTAATGAATGTTTTTGACTGACAAGAGTTTCATACAGTTGAGAGGGCAGCAAGACATTTGAGAGATTTCTGGGAGACAATCAGAGAAACAGAGGCCAGAGGTGTATAGATTAGAGTTTTAGCCATATAATGAGAGTAGTTTTACCAGACGAGTCCCAGTTTTTCTTAAACCTGTAAGCGTTCCAAATCTTTAGGCATTTTCAATATCTTTTTTGGTATACTCTCAAGAAAATTTGTATGCTCTTTTCTCCAAGAAAGAGGACCCTTACTGAAAGGTGAAAGAACACTATGATTTATATGATGGTATTATATTTTCTTTCTAATATTCTCTGGTTATGTGGCGCTTTAAGACAGTCCCTGTGAGCTAACTATGCCATGTACCATAATTTAAAAAATGAATTCATCATACCATTTTTATCCTCTTGTGACATATCAAATTTTCAACAGCATATGTGACTAGCATGTAAAAATCTAAAATCACACAGTCTTGAAACATATGAAGTTTATTTAAATTACAAATATAATTTGGTATATATCTTATTTTAATGTGGAAAACATCCTGAAAGACATTTGTATATAAAAAGAAAACAAAAGAAACCTGATTTTTCCTTTTTTTCTTTTTTAAATTCAATTAATGAATATATAATGTGTTATTAGTTTCAGAGGTAGAGATCAGTGATTCATCTGTCTTATATAATGCCCAGTGCTCATTACATCACATGCCCTCCTTAGTATCTGTCACCCAGTTACCCCCTCGCTTCACCCCCATTCCCTCCAGCAACTTTCACTTTGTTTCCTATGATTAAGAGTCTCTGATGGTTTGTCTCCCTCTCTGATTGTGTCTTGTTTTATTTTTTCCTCTTTGCCTATGATCCTCTGTTTTGTTTCTTAAATTGCACATATGAATGATATCATACGATAATTATCTTTCTCTGATTGACTTATTTTGCTTAGCATAATACCCTCTAGTTCCATCTGTGTCCTTGCAAATGGCAAGATTTCATTTTTTTGATGGCTGAGTAGTATTCCATTGTTATTATCTATGTGTTTTTTAAAATTTTATTATTAATTGGTTTATGTAATTGGTTGCTCTCATAATTGGCTACCCCATTAACATGATAAATCATTTTCCACCCCCTTACTTTCAAACTGGAGGTGTCTTTGTAAAACGAGTCACTTGCAGACAACATATTGATGGGTCTTGCTTTTTTATCCAGTCTGATACCCTGTGTCTTTTGACTGGGGGCCTTAACCCATTTACATTCAGAGTAACAACTGAAAGATAGGAATTTATTTATTTATTTATTTATTTATATTTTTTATTTAAATCTTTTTTTTAAGATTTTATTCATTTGAGAGAGAGAGAGAGAGAATGAGAATGAGCAGAGAGTGAGAGTGAGAAGGAGAAGCAGCCTCCCCAACCAAACAGAGAGCCTCATGTGGGGCTTCATCAGAGGACCCTGGGATCATGACCTGAGTCGAAAGCAGCTGCTCAGCCAACTGAGCTACCCAGATGCCCCAAAAGATATGAATTTATTGCCATTGTAATACCTATAAAATTACTGTTTTTGTATATTGTCTCTATTCCTTTTTGGTTTATATTACTTTTGTGCTCTCTCTTCACTTAAAGGATCCCCTTTAATATTTCTTGCAGGGCAGGTTTAGTGGTCACAAATTCTTTTAGTTTCTATTGTCCTGGAACCTTTTTATTTCTTCTAGTTTGAATGACATCCTTCCTTGCTGGATAAAGTATTCTTGGCTGCATATTTTTCTCATGTAGCATCCTGAATATATCATGCTAGTCCTTTCTGGCCTGCCAGGTCTCTGTGGATAGGTCTGCTGCCCATCTGATGTTTCTACCCTTGTATGTGTCCCAAGCTACTTTCGTGTCTCTGAGATTTTTAGGTTTCACTATTACAGGTTGAGGTGTTGACCTGCTTTTATTGGTTTTGAAGGGGGTTCTTTTTGCCTCCTGGACTTGCATGCCTGTTTCTTTCCCCAAATTATGGATGTTCTCTGCTATAATTTGCTCCAATATACCTTCTGCTCCCCTCTCTCTCTTTCCTCTTGTTTTGGGATCCCAATTATTCTAATATGGTTTTGGTGTATGGTATCACTTATCTCTTGAATTCTCCCCCTGTGATCTAGTATTTATTTATCTCTCTTTTTCTCAACTTCTTTATTCTCCATCATTTGGTCTTCTAAATCACTAATTCTCTCTTTTGACTCATTTATCCTAGTGGGTGGAGCCTCTAGTTTTGATTGTATCTCCTTAATAGCCTTTTTAATTTCAACTTGATTTGATTTTAGTTTTTTTTTTTATTTCTCCAGAAAGGGCTTCTTTAGTGTCTTCTACATTTTTTTTCGAGCCCAGCTAGTATCTTTATAATCATTATTCTTAACTCTAGTTCTGACCTCTTACTTATATCCATAGTGACTATGTCCCTGGTAGTCAGTACTGCCTCTTTTTCTCTTTTTTGAGGGGATTTTTTCCATCTTGTCATTCCGTCCAGGGAAGAGTAGATGAATGAGAGAATGAAATACTAATATGGCAATAAGGACTCCAGAGAAATATACACTAAACAAATCAGGAGAGACCCAAAAGTGGAAAAAAAAAAAGAGATTATAATAAAACATCATATAAAAATATATAGAATATTAAAAAAAGAATATAATCAGACAGGTTTACAGAACAGAGCAATGCACTGGATCTTATGTATATTTTGGTCTGTTTGTTAGAAAACTAGATCCCAAAATTGTAAAGAAAGAAACATATATCTACAAAAGTAAAACTAAATACAAAGGATAGAATGTAACTATAAAAATGAAAATTAAAAGACAAAAAAAAAGAAGGAATGTAAACAGACAAGTGAATAGAACAGAGCAGTACACTACATCCTGAGTGCATTTTGGTCTGTTTGTTAGAAGAAACTACATACTGAAATTGTAAAGAAGAAAAAATATATATCCTTTATAGATATATATTTACATAAATATATATATGAAATAAATATATATTATATATTATTTATATTATTTTATATTACTTAAATAATATATTAAATATATGTCATATATATTTAATAAATAATAAATATATATAATATAAATATAAATTATGTATGTATGAAGTTGATTGAAAAAGTAAAGAGAAAAAAATTAAAATTGAAAGACTAAAGAATCATGGGGGGAAAAAACCCATGAATTATATATACTATTTTACCGTAGTGCTGGAGTTTTGCAGTTCTGTGATTGGTAAACTTGGTTTTGGCTGGATGTTCTTGCTGATCTTCTGGGGAGGGGCCTATTGTGCTTATTTTCAAGTGCTTTTGTCTTGGGTGGAATTGTACTGCCCCTTGCCAGGGGGCAACACTAAGAAGCTGCTGCAAATTGCTCTATGTGGCTTTTGTTCCCTGAAGGCTTTTGTAGCAGCTTTAGAGGATGAGAATAAAAATGGCAGCCTCTCAATCTCCAGCCCACAGCCAACAAATTGGTTCCCTACTCTAGTGTGCCCTCAGGGAAAAGCAGTCAATCACTCCTGTCTCCCTGATCTCTATCTATACTCAGTGCTCACCTAGCCTGTGACTGAGCATTTCTATCTCAGTCATGGGACCCAGTTTGGATTCTCCAAACCCTGCAAACTCCTACAGCACACACCTGCTACCTCTTCCTGGGGGAGAGGGGGGTTTCCCCTCAGTTCTGCCACTTGCTGGACCTCTTCTTGGAGAGTGGTCCTCCCACTGTGCCACAGTTCCTGGTACATGGCAATCCCAAGCTGAGAGCCCACTCCTGGGCTCGCTGATTGCAGCCGGCTGCCTGGCTGCCGTGCTCTGATGCCTGGGAACTCTGCCGCACTCAGGCACCCCAAGTCTTCCCGTGTCCCTGAGTATGCTGAGATCACACTGTCCCACCTTGGATTCTGGCCCGCTTTGCCACCTGAGTGCTGAATTTCAGGCAGGAAAGTCCCTCACCGGAGTAGACTTTTAAAATTTCTGACTTTGTGCTCCTCTGCTATATCACTTTCTGGTGCTGGCTGATGGAAGCTCCCTCCCCTTGTGGTCTATCTTCCCATATATTGCCTAGGAATCACTTCTCTGCCCCTCCTACATTGAGAGAAGCGGTTGCTTTTCTATTTGTAGAGTTGTAGCTATTCCTTTCTTAGATCTCCGGTTGAGTTCACAGGTGTTCAGAATGCAAAAACTAAGGTCTCCTACTCCTTCACCATCTTAGACTATCTCCCTTTCTTAAGTTTTCTTGGACTAGTGCTGTAAAATCAGAAGAAGAGAGAGAATTATATAAACAATGCAATATATACTGAAGATACATTCTTGCAAGGAAAAGGAGGGCATATGTTATGATGAGCACTGGTGTTATATGCAACTAGTGAATCATTGAACACATGCGCACACACACACACAAAGAAAATATGTAAACTAGAGCTGCTTTAATTCGTCATTAAATCAATGTCCTTTAAAAAACTAAAAAAGGGGTGCCTGGGTGGCTCAGTCGTTAAGCGTCTGCCTTCGGCCCAGGTCGTGATCCCAGGGTCCTGGGATCGAGCCCCACATCGGGCTCTCCGCTCATCGGGAAGCCTGCTTCTCCCGCTACCATTCCCTCTGCTTGTGTTCCCTCTCTCGCTGTGTTTCTCTCTGTCAAATAAATAAAATCTTAAAAAAAAAATAAAAAAAAAATAAAAAACTAAAAAAAAAAAAAAAGGAAAAACTGTGGTGCATAATTGACCTGGTAATTCTGTACCATGAAAAGTAGTTAAAAGTTTTTCACTTCAGACAAATCAAATATGCCGTAAGTCAGGTATTATCACAATATAAATATTTATTACTGGATAGCATTTATGATAATATATATAACATATATGTGTGTAGTATATGTGTATTCACATGTTTGTAATAGATTCTGATTAAAATATTGTGGAAATATAAAAAGATCTTTAAGATAATAAATTTCTTTTTAAAGGGCTTTCAAAGAAGGAAAAAATATAGTGTCACAAACCCTGAAACTTATGTAACATATTTTTTATGGTAATCTTCATTATTAATGTTGTCACCCTTGGGAATATGTAAAAGAGAACAAGAACACTGAATATAAACAAAATAACATTCATGGATATAAACTCATATCTGAGATAGAATAAATTTTTTCCTCTCTACTAAGCATATCAGGAAATCAGAATCAGTTATATTTCAGGGGCTAATATGTAACAAACTTAATGATCCTCAGTCTCCATCCTTTCAGTTATTTTAGTACTGAGTGCCTTTCACTTCAGGTGCTGTTGTTAATGTGAGATATTAGAGTAACAATCAGATAACCATAGTTAAAAATAAATGAGGGCTTATTTGCCTCAGAGTAACTGGAATGACTTCTTTCATTTGTTTTCACTTGATAACAAGTAGTGATACTCTTAAATATCATTACTTTCTGTCCCTTGTCCAGATGAACAAGGCATCAGGTCTGATGTCAAGAGTAATTTTTATAGTTCCTGATCATAGCTCATTTTGAAGGAATTGTATATTGGGTTGTTTATGGAGCCTGAAACTAGCCATTGAAATGCAAATACCTGATCCTTTAACTGAAATATCTTTATGAATTGTTAGGATAATTTTTGCATCCTTTTAGAAAGTATTAATATTCTTCCAGATTTTTGTGCAGGAGGGTTGTGAGCCAAATTTAGTGTTTTATAGAAAAAACCAAGGTGAGTACATCTTTTGTTTTCATATACTTGAGATGAGAAAGAAAGTAAGCGTTTAGTTTTCCCCATTCATTGGTATATTATGGGCAATTATATCAGTCAAGACCAGTAAGTAACACAGACTATGTAAATTAAATGCAAAATTTCAAAAATGTGGGCAGAAGTTTATTTTTGTTGGTACTGTTTTATAATTTCCAAACATCTGGAGTCTGGCAAATGCATAGCTGTTTCATTAGGTAGGTTGATGTGAGAGAAAAAAAAATAAATGAGAAAAAGATTTGCTTAGATATCTGAAGGACATATTGATGATATTTGGTGTTTGAAATGGCTATGATTTAGAATTGTTCTGTTTTTTTTTTCCAAAAAGGTAAATGAGGCAAATGCTTTGAAATTCTACCCAATATGTTGGTATATCACATTAAAATAAAACACCTCGGGTGTCTAGGTGGCTTAGTCGGTTGGGCATCCAATTCTTGTGGTTTTAGCTCTGGTCATGATCACATGGTTCTGGGACAGATTCCTGTATCTTCAGCCCCCTGATCAGTGGGGAGTCTTCTTCGCCCTCTCCCTGTGCCTCTTGCCCTGCTTGTGTTCTCTCTTAAATCTTTAAAAAAAAAAAAAAAAGCAAACACTCCTCTCCTAAAAATTGTTCAAATTGCGAATAGGTGACCATGTGGCAAAAACATGCATATCAAAAACTATGAAAGCTGGCTGTATCTATATATAGTTACCATGATAATATTAAACTCGCAAAAATTAAAACATTTATTGTTCTACTCCAGTAATTCTCAAAAGTGATGCCTTAGGCTGTAACCCTATAGATTCTGACTTAATTTGTCTAAGGTGAGACTCAGGAATGGATAATTGTTTTACATTCTCCAGGGGATTCTGGTGTGAAAACAAAGTTGAGATTTGCTGTTTTGCACCATCACACCTGAGAAGAAAACAAAGACTTTGAGGTAGATTGGCCCTCAGTTGAACTCCTGGCTCTGGTAGGATTTTTCACTGCCTGTGTGCTTCATGCAAGTTACTCTCAGAATGCTTCCTCATCAATGACATGGAAAACACAAAGCCACCAAATTTCCATGACAATTACATTTGGTAATATTTATAAAGCCTTTGGTAAGCCAAAATACTTGCTCTCTTTTATCTGTAGTGCATTTCTTAGTTTCTCAAAAAATATCAGGTCACTTTGTGTTACAATGTTAAGGCAAAATTAGCATTACCTTCCACAATATATTATCTAGTACAGTTTTTAGCATCTTGGAGAATTCTTTGGAGATGAGTTTAACGCATATAATTATTTCTGGCTCTAATTTTTTGCATCTTAATTCTCATTCTCTGGCTCACATTTTGCTTCTTGCCTGTTTTGCATTATACCACTGGATAGGGTCCCTAACTGTTTGTTACTGAAAGTATCAACTGCAGCTGATTTTAGAGGATGTTTGTAGTTCAGCAAACAATTTGAAATTACATCTTAGTCCTTTTCTTAAAAATCTTTCTTCTATTTGTAGATCTAAAATTTTTTTTTATTAACACATAATGTATTATTTGTTTCAGGGGTACAGGTCTGTGAATCATCAGTATTACACAATTCACAGCACTCACCATAGCACATACCTTCCCCAATGTCCATAACCCAGCCACCCTATCCCTCCCCCACCTCCAGTAACCCTCAGTTTGTTTTCTGAGATTAAGAGTCTCTTATGGTTTGTCTCCCTCCCTGGTCCCATCTTGTTTCATTTTTCCCTGCCTTCCTCTCACAACCCCTTCCTGCCCTGCCTCTCAAATTGCTTATATTAGAGAGATCATATGATAATTGTCTTTCTTTGATTGACTTACTTTGCTTAGCATAATACCCTCTAGTTCTATCTACTTTGTTGCAAATGGCAAGATTTCATTTTTTGATACTGCATAGTATTCCATTGTGTGTGTGTGTGTGTGTGTGTGTGTGTGTATCACATTTTCTTTATCCATTTATCTGTTAATGGACATCTAGGCTCTTTCCATAGTTTGGTTATTGTGGACATTGCTGCTACAAACATTTGGGTGCATGTGCCCCTTTGGATCACTACATTTCTATCTTTAGGGTAAATACCCAGTAGCGCTATTCCTGGGTCTAGGGTACTTCTATTTTCAACTTTTTGAGGAACCTCCCATCTACTCACAAGGAAGAGGGGGTCTCACTGGATTTGCTACCTGTGGGGTCCCTGCTCAGAGAGCAGTGGTCTGACTGTGCCTTGGATCATGGCCCAAGGTAACCCCAAGCTGAGAGCCCCCTCCTCGGCTCTGTCTTTGCAGTGGGCTTCCCCGCTCTGATACCTGGGAGCCTGCCACGCTCAGATACCCCTGTCTTTCTGTGACCCCGATGCTCCTGAGATCACACTGTCCCAGCAAGGGCTGCACTACCCACTTAGCCTCTGGAGCTAGGTCCCTCAGTAGAGCAGACTTCTAAAAGTTCTGATTTAATGCGCCACTGCTCTACTGCTTGTGGGCCCTGGCCCTTCCCCCCATGGTTTCTCTTCCCGTTTATAACTACAGATCCACTTCTCCAACCGTCCTACCTTCCAGGAAGTGGCCACTTTTCTGTTCTTAGAATTGCTGCTATTCTTCTGTTGCATTTGTAGGTGTTCAGAATGGTTTGATAGCTATCTAGCTGAATTCCTGGGACCCAATGATATTTAGGTCTCCTACTCCTCTGCCATCTTGCTAAAAACTTTTTTACCGGTTGTATCCTCTACTGGAGGTTTGGCCTTCTTTGTGTTGCTGTGCCCCCTTTGTTTCTCCCTCAAATTCCATTATACATTTTTTCTAGATTTTCTTTTTTCTTTCTAAACCTTCAAATGTCTATTTGGTCCTTAGTTCTCACTTTGGTTCATTTCTAGACCATTCAGTTATGCCCTAACTAATATACTTTAGCCACAAAGTATCTGCATGAGATATTTTGCTAAATAAAAACTGTTCTTGCTTCAGAGAGGAAATTTTGCCTGTCATTAAAGCAATATTTTTCCTCCCCATTGCATAACATTATCATAACTGATTGTAATTAGTATTCTTATATTGTCTTTCATTTTATTTCTCTAGAATACATAGTAGGTTGTTGGATATAAGAATATCAAACTTCAGTGGGCATAGCCTGATAGTCTGTTAAACTGTAGATTCCTGAGGCTTATACCAAAGATTTGGATGAGTAGTTTAGCAGTGTATAAACTTTCAGCAGTGAGCATCTTAGATGATTCTGATGCAGGTGGCCTGTGCATTAAAACAGTAATACAGGCTGAATTGGTTCAGGTAGATCCTGGTTTAGCTGGTTCAGTTCACATATTTATTTGCTGTTTTGTATCCATTATTCTACCTTCTGGTAAAAGATTCCCTAAATTGGAGGTGAGGAGAATGACCCCATACTCAGCCATGTGGTTTGGTTGAGATTTACTCTATCTTAGATCTAGGGGTGTTTTCTGTTTGCCTTAAGCCAAACAACAGGTAACACTGTACTGACCAGAGTGCTTGGTTTGAGGATATAAGCCAATCAGAATAATCAGTTGCCAGCTCTAAGAAATGTTTGTAGTGGTTACTGGAGAAGCCATCAGCTATATATATTTTTCCTTTGGACTTGGTAGGTGACACTTGGGACTGCTTCCACAATCTTACCCAAAGAGATGAGCAAGCTAGAAGAAGCAGATAGAGCTAGAATCTGGTCATATGGCCAGCCTTCTTCCCAAGGGTTGAACTTACATGAACTGATACATTCCTTCCTTAACCTAGACTTGTAGACCCTCTAGGTTAGCAAAAAAGAATGTGTCAATTCTTAGAAGAGTAGAATTAAACTGAAAATAAGATATGGCCAATTAGGAGGATCCATCTCTTTCTGGCATGGATGTTGCTCATCCTTCTTAGGTAGTAGATATATCTATGCCTATTGAACTTTGGGACTGTGTGTTTACTGTGGTTGCAGCAATGGAGGGAAAAGTTGGGAACATTTCCTGCTGGTGGAGCATGTTTGCCACATTTTGAGGCTGTCATTGTGGTCTTTTGAATAGAGATAAGCTAAGGCTGAAACTAGCCATTCTGACAACAGAGAGAAAGAAAATAGGGCTTTTGAAGGAAAACTCTGTGTGCTTGGGGCCTGTGATTCAGGAGGATTGAAAGAATGATCCCATGGAGTTGGCAAATGTGAGAAACCTAAATGGTCAGTCCCAGCCATGGCTAGTACTGATGGAGACAAGGAGGGTAGCATCATAGTCGAAGGTACGATTGGAACCTGGGAAAAGGCCAAGTGGCCCTGCCTGGGCAAATGGGACAGTCACCACGAGTGTGAGGATATAGTCTGTGGACAGGCAGATTCATAGACAATCACTATCTCATCCTAGCATTTTATACTTCTCAGAAGTGGAAGAGAAGATGAGAGTAGGAAACTGAGTGCCAGAGGAATGGGCAGGCCAGAGATCTAGGGTGAATAAATATCATTTTCTATTTCTAGACCTTGTATTAGCAGATGTCTGGCTAGGAGTATTAGCTCATGGGACTTACCACTAGCATATAGCCTGAAGCCCCTATATATTTTACACAGTTAATTCTATTACCCAAGATAGCAGCTTATGACTTTGTTGATAGCAGCTTATGACTGCTAAGCCCTTTAGTCTATTTTTAGGTCATCAACTTGTACCAAGAGAAAGTGGGCTGCTAAAGGGGTGTAGCCCTCACAAGGGGAAGCACTCTTCTCTAGAATGGATGGATGGTACTACAGCTCTTTTGCTGCCCACGTGGTAGCAGCCTAAAATGAAGTTAACCCTTAGAAGAAGGAGAGCCAAGATATGAGTGTGCCACTTAAGCCTCTAATCAGGGTATGCCTGAGGCTACCCCTTCTTTGGACTTTATAGATAAGGGAACCAATAAATTCTCATTGGGTTTTGAATTTTGTTTTGCTGTTGACTCACAGAAAGGATTATGGAGGCTGAGAAGTCTTATTATCTTTTGTGTGTAATCTTGAGAGCCAGGAAAAGTGGTAGTATAGTTAAAAGGCTTGAAGAACAGAAATGCCAAGGATAGGAGAAGATCGATGACTCAGACCCACCCTTCCTCCTCCTTTCTGTGCCACACAGATCTTTGAAGGATTAGATGAAGCTCACTGACATTGGTGAGGGCCCTCTGCTTTACTCAGTCTACCAATTCAAATATTAATCTTATACTATGTGATTGTCTTGTTGAATAATTACATGGGCTGTCAGGGAACTGAAGACTGCTTCTCAGGCATAAGCAGGTACTGTTCTTGGTCTTTATGATGAAGAGAGTTGTTATTGCTAAGGGACCTCATCTGCCTGAGCAGAGTAGGAAGGGGAACTTGTAGGAACTGAG
This sequence comes from Procyon lotor, assembly GCA_028646535.1. NCBI lineage: Eukaryota > Metazoa > Chordata > Mammalia > Carnivora > Procyonidae > Procyon > Procyon lotor. Next base: position 12,426 of record JAQQSY010000162.1, on the reverse strand, counting down.
TCTCTCTCAGTTTTCCCCAGATTTCAAAGCATCACATAATAGTAATTTTAGGCCTTAAACCATAGTGCAGTAGAGGAAAAAGCACTTGACTTTGTTAGAATTTCCATGTGGTCTGTAAAATGATGATATGCTGGTTCCATTTCTCTTAAAGATCTTTGTGAAGATCATCACTCATACTGTATCTAGGAATGCATCAGATAGTTTTCTTTTGCTTGCACTGAATGGTATTAGGAAGAGAATCTTTGTCCAAAGACACCATGCAAAAATTTCCAGTGGGGCTTGAGGAATTGGAAAATAGGGTAATGACTCTCAAAATCAAAAGTGCTTAAGAATAACTGTGGGTGCTTGTAAATTAAAAACATACTTTACTGATCCACATCGCAGGGCAATTTCAAAATTTCAAAGAATTTTTTTTTTTAGAGATTTTATTTATTTATTTCACAGAGAGAAAGAGATTGCAAATAGGCAGAGAGAGGGGGAAGCAGGCTCCCTGCTGAGCAAAGAGCCCGATGCGTGGCTTGATCCCAGGACCCTGAGATCATGACCTGAGCCAAAGGCAGAGGCTTCAACCCACTGAGCCACCCAGGTGCCCCAAAATTTCAGTGATTTAAGGCAGGCTATTGGTTTAGAAATAAATATTTAACAAGTTCCCAGATCATTCTTATATAGTGGTCCTTCAACCAAACAGTGCTAACACTGGTTTAGAGCCAAGGTTCTCAAACTCAGCTCTGCATCAGGATCACTTAAGTGCTTGTTAAAAACACATTGCTGGGCTCCATCCCCAAAGTTTCTGATTTAGTAGGTCTGTGTGGGGCCCCAGATTTGTATATATAACAAATTTCTAGTGACACTGGTGATTCAAGGACCACACTTTGAGAACCATTGATTTGTCTAGCAATTCTCAACTCTGTATGATTTTTGTCCCCCAGGGGAAATTTGCCCATGTCTGGGGACACTTCTGGCTATCAAAACTGGAAGATGCTACCGAACTCTAATAAATAGAGACTAAGGATGCTGATGAACATCCTACAATGAATAGTACATCATTTCTTCCAAATGTCAGTAGTGCTGAGGTTGAGAACCACCAATTCAGCATTTTTTGGGGTGGGAGGTATGGAGGTGAATTAGTCTCCTCATAGTACCAGGTGCACATGGTTTGTGTACATAGACAGTGTAGGGACTTAGCTTTACCTGAATAAAGCAGCTAAGTGGGATTTGCCATTTTATAAAAGAAATAGCTTTGCACCCTTAATGAGCCACTCATTTCCTATCTTGCTCTTTACCCTGAAGAGCTGATCTGAATGAAATGATCCTTTTGAAGCCATCAGAAACTGTATTCTGGATGAGAGAGGGGATGAAAAGAAACAGCTATATTAATTTTGATTTAACCAAGGTTGTTCATTTCCTTTGATTAAATTGGAAGTAAAAGGAATAGGTGAAATGCTGCTTATTGAGTGGGCATCAAAAAAAAAAAAGATACAAACGAATGATTCTAAAGGAAAACATAGGCAAAGATGGGTGAAACTTGAAACTTGTATGGGTTAGCTAATTAAAAAATCCTCTTTGTAAGGTTGCATACAGATATTTAGACACTCTTATTCAGCAATCTGACACTTGCTGCCTAAGTAGAAATTGAAATAAGCAGTTTTCTTACTTTCTGCTGTATTCACAGCAATCAAATAAGTGGGATAACTCGAAGGCTGGCAAAATATTATTAAAGGGTAGAAATCTGATGGGTAAGATTTTTCTCAGAGGTTGGAGAAAATATTGAATTAGGTTACAGAAGGTGGCAAAGAAAGGTAAATGCATTTTTTAAATATAAGATAGTGCAAAACAGGCCATATTTTACTAAGGCTTCTTTAAAGTACTGATGATGGAGCTGAGCATAAGCTAAGTAACATATTCATTAAACCTGGCATACACTCAGCATCTAACAAAAAGTAGGCACTGAGCAGCCTCAGATTTATGTTGCGCTGACACATACAAACATTTTGAAAAGACTACCTAACATCTTGTAAAATGCAAAATTAGCAGACTATACATTAATTTTTATTCCCCTCGCCTCATCACTTATTACCAATGTTAGGAGGATGAAATTCTTTTTGGAGAGGAAGAAAGACAGCTAGAAGGACCAATTGCCAGCCAGGAACCCTACCTGATTCGTTATTTTATCTGTTGCTTTTCCTATGCTCATCAATGGCAATTTCAGTAATTCATCTTTTGTAAATGACTGATGATATCTTTAGAAAGTTTAGATATGATGAATGTTTAATGTATGTAAATATATTATCATCATGGCCATCATTAATGTCTTTATAATTTATACTCTCTCTGCTTCTGTGGTTTTTAGTTTCTTGCCGTATTTGTAAATGTTTTTAAAATAATTTTTTATCCTTGGAATGCTTTTGTCAAAAAGTATGTTAAGATATTTTATTATGTAAGTAAAACTGATTGGGTGCTCTGATTGAATCCTCCTAGTTAAAACCGGAGGTTGGAAGTTAAGATCTCATCCCTTGGGTCCTCATGGTGGCTCCTGGAGTATTATGATTTTAAGATTACACAAAGCACAGTTTAACTATCAGTGGTCTAAATTTGTAGATACCCTCTAAAGTCTCTTCAAGCTTACCAAATATAGACACTTATTACCTCTGAAAAGGATTAAGTGCACTTATGAAGAAGATATTATTTATATTTAAAATTAAGGTAAGAAGAAATATCTGGATATTTGACTCAGAGCTTCCTTTTAACAAAGAGAAAAAAGGGGGGAGAAGGTAATAGGTCACTTGGCTTTCTTTGTCTAATAAATGTCTAAAAGGATTAAAAGGATTGGTTTATTACTTGACTCTTTTTTAGTAAGATTATTTAGCAATATAACAGGTATCTTTAAGTGTGATTTGATAAAATATGTCTCTCCTGGAGACATGACATTTTCTTTTATTATTAATTAAGGCTGAGTATGTACAACTGAATCTTGACTTTCAGAAACACAGAAAGCATCTGTGAGAGAATTAGGATAAATTTAAAAATCTCGCTTTCTCATGTCTTAGCTTGACCTATAGAAGTTATGAATCACATGTCCCTTAAACTGAAGTCATTTACAAATGTTGATCATTTCAGTTTTCAATCACAGGCAAGACTGAGTTCTCTACCAAGTGAATGAAGTACAGATGCTCTGTACTGTGGCTTAAATGAAGATGCCTGTGTCTTAACCTACACAGTGTCCAGGGAAAAGGATTGGCTGCCATCCTGAGGTTAAGGGAACCTGACCTGCCTGAATGGGGGTGGACAGCTGTGCACGGTGGTTTACAAAAGGGATTCTTGCAATCAAGGACCATGTTTTCTCTCAAAAACAAGACAAAAGAAAACTATTTTTAGTATGTATAAATGCTTAGACAATTACTCAGTTGAGACAGCAGAATACCTTCCACAAATCAATATAGACATGGTTGTATCCTAGAAAATTTTAAATTTTAAATTATTAGTTGTCAGTTTACAAGTTTGACTGCAACTAAACTTACTAATCCCTTTAATTATCAAGTAAGATATGATAACCAATGAAAACATGAGGTAGAGAAATCTGTAAAGAGGACAAGCTTTATTCGTTATCTGAATTCTCTGAATATATTATAGATCTGGTTTAGTCTTTTCTTCTATATATTTTTACTTAGTAAAACTCATTTTGGATAGATATATCTGTTCTATGATTCACTACTTACTACTGTAGTAAAAGAATTTCCCTCTGTTATTAAGAACTCCACTCTTATGCTGCTTAGTAGTCTATGCTGTGGAAGTATTTGTGGAATTATCTGTCATTTGGCCTTAACCTCTTGTTTGACAGCCAGTTTGTATGAATATATATAATTAACATGCTGCTTTATATAATCTTATATAAATGCATTTTTTTTTTATAAATGCATTTTTAATGCACATTAGTTTGTTTCCAAATGTTGATTCTCCCAAGTGAAATTAGGGGTCAAATGTTATGAACTTTATTTCAGCTGTTTCTTATGTACCTGGTTAATTCATTCTGGTAAACTCAAGTCAGCATTATAAAGATGGGTATTCATCTTAATTTTTTTTTTTTAGGAAGGGTGAATTTAATTTTCAACATTAGTAAAATTATTTCAGTATAAATGAAAGAAAACAAAGAGCAAATACAAATATAATTGTATGTGTGGTATTTTTTTCTTTGCCCTTCAATTCTAATATTTTTTCCAAATATTTTTGAATTAGCAAATCATGTGGGAAAATATATACTTAATTTTTTTAAGTGATTGCTATATTGATAATGGTTATTCACCCATCAGTTATTTTTTTACCTTTTATGTACCAGGCATTGTCCCAGGTGCTGGGCTTATTATGCTTTTTCTCTTCTTATTATATTTAATTCCATAGAAAATTGAATGATTATAGAGATTTAAGTAGATTAATTAATTCATTTAATGAATATTTATTGCACACCCTCTGCCACATGAGGGTTAAGTGCTAGTAGTATGGAGATGAATAAGACATGATTCCTGTCCTCAAGAGCTCATGGTCTGGTGGGAGTCAAACGTACAATTAGCAATGATTGTAATCTGGGAGTAGGAGATGCATGAGCAAAGTGTACTTGTTGTCCAGGGGAGCAAAGAGCAAGAAGTGATCGCTCCTTAGGGGAGGTGGTCAAGGTAGACTTTGAACTGGTGGAGGTACTTGGGCTGGTTCCTGAGGGATGTAGGAGTTGTCTAATGTGAGAGGATGAAGGCAAGGAGGTACTTGCTTTCTCGGTCTTGAAATTAAGGGAAATATTAAAGATGCAGAGTGGGTTAAGACATAGCATTAGCCTTGGTGAAGTCAACAAAAGCATTAGAGGTCAGTTAGACATAGTGATTTTATGAAATTAAGCTTAATATGAGATACTTTTGTGGTAAGCTTAATTAGCAGTTATTTGCATGTTTAAGAGCACAATAAATTAAAACATCTTTTTGCAGAAGTCTATTTTTCTGTTTATAAAATATGCTCATTGCAAAATTGTGAAAATATAGAAAAAAGAGTAAAATAAATATTATCCAAGCATTATCACTGTTAACATTTTGATGTACATGTTTTAAAAATTTTTCTAAACAAACGTATGAAATCAGATGTTTATGACTTTTTACCTATTTCTTCTCACATGCTATATCATGAAAGCTTTCTCAAAATAAACATTAATATTACAAATACATATAAAATATTCTACTATATGTATATGTATATGCCACAACTTTCCAAAATAAATTCACCTCTTATAGTGCATTTGAAGTTGTTTCCCCTTTTCTCTATTAAAAATAATGCTATGATAAACAGTTTTTAGTCACCTTTGTGTACTTCTTTATTAAGAGAAATTTCTGGGTTAAAGTATATAAGTACATTTCAAAAGCTGTGCAATAATTGGTCTCCTGAAAGTTTGTATCATCTTATTTATATTTCTACTAAGCAATGTATGAGAGTATAACCAAATCTTACTCTAACTTAAATTGCTTTTCTTGTAAAGGTAACATTGTTGTGCTGAAAACAAAGCCATCAATGCCAATATACTTCAGTTAGGCTTGTGTTTAAATTGTAAATAAATTGAGAAGAGATCAATATCTCTGTGCTTTTGAATTTCCCCCCCTCCAGAATATTAAATGAAAGTAATAGACAAAATTGAATGTAAATACATTTAAAGTAATATAATTTTAAATATTTATAGAACATTTTCTCTAAAGAATTAATAGAAATTTGCATTTAAGCCTGACATTTTATTGGAATGTCTTGATACAAAGAAACTTCTTATTTACACATGTGTTTCATTATTGAATAATAAGATCATCCTTAGATTTTTATACCCATAAACTAACGTTCTTTGTCTCAAACGAGTTCATAGAATAAGTTTTGGTAGTTCAAATAACTTTCCCCTCCACTAGAGCAATCTGCTATTCATTTTAGTGTCCTAAAAAACTTCTATTAAGCTCAAAAAATTAAGCGAGCTTCTTAAAGTATACAACTCATTACTAGAGTGTTTCAGACTATAAACAAAACAAAAAAACTCCTGTAAGTTTATATGTGTTTTCATTATTACCATTATTTAGTATTCAAAGTTGAAAAGACAATTGTGTTAATTCCCCAAGATTTAATAGGAACTCAAAAGTTCTGTATTAATAAATAGATCTATTCTTTATAATTATGATGCATCAGTCACTTAGCCATCCAGAATTCTTGGGGAATGAGCCATTTTAATAGAACTTTTTGAGTAATGTAATTTTTTCCTCCCTCAGAATTAAAGATAGTTCAGAATTACCTTTTACACATCTTTGCCTTATTTAGATAAGCCTTAGGTAATTGTTATATACTGTACAGTTTTATTGTCCTCTGGCCCTAATGAATTTTTTTTTTGCTCATGCTAATTGATCCCATATTGCTCTACTGACAACTCTTGAGCCTGCTTAGTATTTTTTAGTCTTCTCATGCTATTTGTTAGATTTTTCTTTCAGTGAAAACTACTTTCTCTTATTTCTAATTTGCTGGTGCTAATCTGGCATAAATAAACACACTTGTTAAGATTATAAAAACAAATTGAGGGTTTCAGACGGGAAGGGGTAGGGGATGGGTTAGCCCAGTGGTGGGTATTAAGGAGGGTACGTGTTGTAATGAACACTGGGTGTTATATGCAAACAATGAATCATGGAACACTACATCAAAATCTAATGAAGTACTGTATGGTAACTAGCATAACATTAAAAAAAAAAAAAAAAGATTATACAAAGCAAAAGCGGAAAAGACCCGAAAATGGAAATGACAGCTTCTTCCTGAGTAAAGAACAAGAATTTTTGTCTATAAATATATATTTTTATTATATATTGACTGGTTAGGATATCTGTTTTTCTAACTCCTTTCTTTATTTTTTAAATGTTTTTATTTTATTTTATTTATTTATTTGATACAGAGAGAGAGATCACAAATAGGCAGAGAGGCAGGCAGAAAGATAGGGGGAAGCAGGCTCCCTGCTGAGCAGAGAGCCTGATGCGGGGCTTGATTGCAGTACCCTCCGATCATGACCTGAGCAGAAGGCAGAGGCTTTAACCCACTGAGCCACCCAGGTACCCCACGTTTTTCTAATTTTTGACTCTGTCTCAGTTTTGAATAGGTAAGCTATTTATTACTATTTTTTTTTTCACTCCAAGTGCCCCTCTTGACTAAACCTAAATGTTAGGTGAAAGTGACTTCTAGAGAAGGCTTTCATGCTTTTTTCCCCACACTATCATCACTTAAAGGTACAACTTTACCTTAAGTTGTACCAGTTGCACATTTCCCTTATTTCTGGGCTTTTCCAGGCATCACTTGATCTTTGCCTGTGAGTTTCAGAGCATTAGCTCTAATTTCACCCCACTTCTCTCAATTCTCCTTTGATTTTTCTTTTTGGTAAAAATTATAACACGTTCTAAAGCCTTAGCTTGTTTTTGGCAATATCTGCATTAGAGAAGAATTTCTGATTCAGCAGGAAGAGGCATAACATGTATTTAGGGAGTGTCTGGCCAGAGTTACCGGAATAGATTGAAGTTAAAATTCTCATTTGAGTTTGACTTCCTTCTTAAATTCAATATGCATTGCAATCTTCTCTTGTCCAAAAAAGGAAGTTAGAAGTGGCTGGGCAATGTGCTTGGAGATAAGGAAAAAAAGTACTGGAGGAATCACAGATCATGGACATAAGTTTAGGAAAAAAAAAAAAAAAAAGGGTAGTAAGCATTTTTAAAATGTGATAAAAAATAAATTAAAAAAGAATGTAATCTAACTATATCTGATATTGTTTTTTGTTGTTACTTAATTTAGGAAATATAATTATGAAATAAATCAAAAGAAATAGTAGCTTTAGGGAGCATTAGAAGTGACATTTAGGTATTGTGGATGATATTGAAGCATCTGAACCCTGAGGCACCCCTTTATTTAATTTAAAAGACAACATGGCTACAGGTGAGTAGGCTATTTTCTGATATATAAAAAGTTGTTTGTTATTAGGAAACTCCAGCCTAATTTGTTTCCCATTTTTACTACGAACAGAATAAATCACCCATAATCGTCCATTATTCTTCTAGAATTTTTTTTTTTTTTTTGGAATAGGTCTGTAAGAGGGAGGGGACTGTAGAAGCCTTATGGATCTGTTTTTAAAAGAATGAAAAGATATGAGCATTTTCTCATTTAAGTGATACATATAGAGGAAGATCTTACTCAATTCTAGATTAAAGATGTTGGTCATTTTCTTTCCTATCAGCAGTGCTGCTGATGGGGAGCACTGACCTTGGGCTTTCTCCTTCCCATTATCTGCAAATACGTCACTTTTCCATTTCTGAAAGAAGTGTTTAACATATTATATGAAACTATGACAAAGGTTTTGTGGTTACTATTTTTAAAAAATATATTGTATGCATATTCATGTGATTTTGGAGAACTCTTGTATTTCAGTTTTATTGCAATTTGTAAAAACTACAACATGAATCCTTATTTATTTGAAAGTATAATATACTGTGATAAGATGTAAATCCTTTTAATGCGAAGAAGACTGATGGTCATGTTTTTATCATTCTTCTTAGCATTATCTTCCATGAATATCTTTGACAAAGTATATGGCAATTTTTATGTAGGAATGAGTTATGCATTGTACAAGTATTCATTTTATAAATATGGTTAAACTAGGGTGATTATTTAGTAATATTTTATGTACTAATAGGTTGATTAATCATCAGACCACTTACACAAAAATGGCCACCTATCAGATTACATGTCTGCTGAGTGTTTTCAAATATATCAAAAAATTGTGGAATTAATTATTATAATACAAAAATGAATTCTAAATCATCAAATTACAGCCTACTCAGATGTACCAGTTTCAGTAAATCATATAAAGCATCCTTACAGTTCATATATAACTACAAAAAGACATACTAAATAGGGTTTGTGGCAGCAAAGCTTAGTGTGAAGAGCACAGACTCTGAGCCAGAAATGTGAGCCCTTCTGCCAGTTACTTTTCTGGTGTGTGCCTCAGTTTCCTCATCTGTAAAATAGAAATTCATAATATTATTACATAGAGTTGTTGATAGGATTGAATGAGTTAATCCAGGCAAAATGCTTAGAATAGGGCCTTTCCAGACAAATTCCACAAAAGTGCTGACTGTCATGATTATATAGGTGAGAGTTAGTGCAACAATACCTATAGAATGCCTGAACATTGCTGGCTGGGATGTTAGGCACCTGAATCAGGTGCCTAACTTACATAAAACTTCAAATCCTCACAACACCACCTCAGGACAAATATTACATGTATTTTATAGATGAAACTGGAGTCCAAAACTAACTAATTTAACAAGATTACATTGTCAGCATCTAATAGAGTCCTGATTTAAGTTATGGTCTGGGGCTAAAGCCTGATAATCTATTTCTGCTCAGCTGTGTAGTAATTATAATCTTTTTTACATCATAAAATTATTTGAGAATTAGAAGAAACCTTTCAAATGCACAGAAGATACTAATATTAAAAATATGTAAATCATCTACAAACTGAAAAAATCAGAGAAATCACTAATTCTATGAATATTTGTCTTTTTCTACTGTGTTTTTTACAAATAGCTGTTATATAGAAAGTATCACAAAAATCATCATTGGTACCTAATAAACTTGAATATATTAATTTAAAAAAAAAAAACCCAAACATGATTTTACTTTTTTCATTTAATCAGACCAGAAGTCAATTCTTCCAGCCCTTTTTTTTCTTTTTTGGTTGCTACTTTTCACTAAAGGAAGTCTGTAATCTTTTACTCTATGCTATATACAAAGCACAATAGACAGTTTAATCAACTTACCATGAAAATCAGTTTGACATATTGAGACTTCATCAGAAATTCTTTTTCCAAAAAGAAAAATTATCTTTTTCCAAAGAAATTATCTTTTTCCAAAATGAATAACTTTATAATAAAAATAATACATCCTAAGACTGTTGGAGAAAATTCAAATGCTGTAAAAAAGTATGAAGAATAAATAAAAAAAAATACTCTAAATCTCACTTCATAAAGCAACTGCCAGTAATATTCTGATTCAGATCTTTCTGGAGATCTTTCTGTACTTCAGTTAGATACTTGTTTTCCATGTCAGCACAAATAAATAAGTAGGCCATATTGTTTTTATGTGTTGAATAGTGTTTTTCTAGTTTTCATTATTGATTAAAAAATGCTCTGGTGAGCATCATATAGATGTGTCTTCAGTTTAATATTGATCTTGATTTGAATTTAACAACCTTCTGTCCTTTGTGTATGTAACTGATTTAGTTTATATTTTCTGGGCAAAAATGTCCATTATTATGACAGATCACCATGAAAAAAGTCTTCTTAATTCGATTTTGGGGTTCCCATGACCCAAAGATCATGACCTGAGCCAAAGGCAGAGGCTTAACCACCCAGGTGCTGCAGTCCGTTTTTTTTTTTTTTTTTAGGGTTTTATTATTTTATTTTATTTATTAGAGAAAAAGTGAGTATGGGGGGGTTGGAGGGAGAGGGAGAAGCAAACTCTCTGCTGAGCAGAGAGCCCATGTGGAGCTCAATCCCAGGACCCTGGGATCATGATCTGAGCTGACAGCAGACACTTAACCAACTGAGCCACCCTTGGCAGTCAGTTTCTTTGAATAAAAGCTTAGTATCTGAGGAACAAAAATGATGTGTACTTTCTGATATCAAACATTTGAGTTTAATACAGAGAAGATAAGGTTATTTTATTATTATTGCATGAAATGTCAATAATTCAGAATAGAATGATGGGGACATCATTAATTTGAGTCAGTGGTACTCTTAATTTTATGATATGAGCAGGTCATTACATATGTACACAAAATGATGTTCAGATTTGTATTACAAAATAGGCAAGATGAATTTGTATCCTTACAAAATAAAATTATATCATTATAAAATATCAAGAAGATATATCATCAAGATCAAGAGTATTAAGTAGTATTTGTGGATATGCATGGTTTAATATGTTGGGTTTGTGAAAAAAAATGCATAAGATGGACAATGTAATGAGTAAAGAAGTTTAACCATTATATAGGTGGTTAAGCATCTGCCTTTGGCTCAGGTCATGATCTCAGGGTCCTGGGATTGAGCCCCACCTCAGGCTCCCTGCTCAGCAGGAAGCCTGCTTCCTTCCCTCTCTCTGCCTGCCTCTGTGCCTACTTGTAATCTCTCTCGCTCTCTCAAGTAAATAAATAAAATCTTTAAAAAAAAAGAATATTAGAGCAGTTCAATTACTTGAATATTTAATGTATCAGTGGTAAATATCAGTCATCTTAACTTATTTCAAGGTGGAGATACCAATTCAGAAAATGAAATTTTAACACTGATTATGCTTCCCCTTTTTTGAATACATGTTTCTACTTTGAGCACTTTAGATTCCCTATGCAATGTTTATGAATATGAAAAAATTGAAACTGTTGTGACTATATTCAAGATAAAGGTCTTTAAAGTTTAGTTCCTATTAAGCAATTAGATGATATTAACAGAAAAACATGGATTCTTTCTTTAATCTTTGGAATCTTTTTGTGAGCATTTATGAAAATACATAGGAATGTCATTATGTTATTTGCCATAGAACAAAATTCTATCTAAGTCTTATCTGTACTGAATGTTATATTACAGGCTTTAGATACTGAATTATCCCATTATAAGGTGTTTTACTTAAGGCAATATGACATTAGACTCCAAGAACAGTTCTATAGCAGGGTTATAATAATAGATGCTCACATGCATATAAATATTCATGAATTATATACAAGTATATCATGACTGTTTTGTGGATTGTGTAGAGCACTCTGTTAAGGCATCATAAGTTATCAGTTACGTTTTGACCATGGGCTCAAACTTGTTCTAGATTGCTGGATGGAATAATTGGCGCATACTTATTACTTCTCCTGGTAAATTTAAATTTCCCAGAGATTATGTTGAGTAGGTGAATGACTATTACAGGAAAATTAATTCGTATGTGTCTTAGTAGCAGTTTTCCAAAGGTATCACCTTGGAACATTTATAATGAAAAAAGCTGTGAACATTGGGGTACATGTGGCCCTTCTTTGTAATGCATCTGCTTCTTTGGGGTAAATACCCAGTAGTGCGATGGCTGGGTCATAGGGTAGCTCTATTTTTAATTTCTTGAGGAATCTCCACACTGTTTCCCAAAGTGGCTATACCAGCTTGCAATCCCACCAACAGTGTAATAGGGTGCCCTTTTCTCCACACCCTCTCCAACATTTGTTGTTTACTGTCCTGTTGATTTTGGCCATTCTAACTGGTGTAAGGGGGTATCTCAGTGTGGTTTTGATTTAAATCTCCCTGATGGCTAAATATGATGAACATATTTTCATGTGTCTGTTAACCATTTGTATGTCTTCTTTGG
>JAQQSY010000161.1:0-33971 GCA_028646535.1 Procyon lotor | reverse complement strand
AAAAAAAAATAAATAAAATTAAAAAACAAAACAAAACAAAACATTGAAGAAGGTGAGAGAGGCCAGGAGATGGAGTGCTTTGAAGCTCCATCAGTAGAAGGTCTCATTTAGGTGAAAGAGGTCTTGGCTAGTGGCAGAGAATCCAGCAAATTATGGAGGTTGCTAAAAGGGGAGGGATGGCAGAATTCTACCAGCTTTTGCTTATGAGAGCTCCTCCACCTCGGAGAACATCTTAAAGTAGCTTATTTGTTTAATTTTTTTCAATGCTTTGATGTTCCTGACAGCAGCCCTCAAACCAGCCTACCAGACTCAACTTGGTCTTGACAAACACTTAACACCAGATGACCCGGTCTCCTGGTGGTGCCCCTCTGAGCCCTGGTGCCCAGGCAGATGGGCGCTTGGAAGTGCTGGAGAAGCTTCTCTAATGTGAGCCCCATGGTGATGGTCGAAGGGAGCCCCACGGTTGTGGCAGGATCAGGGGGTAGGCTTCTGGTAAAGCCCAGGCACCAACTTTTGTACCGTCAGCAACATCTGGTAGCCATGATCTTCTCCGCCTCCTGGAGGAAAGCTGCAACGGAGAGGAGGAAGCCACATGATTGGTGTCTTGCGTTCACATCCTGTGTCCCTGTGTGATCCTCATGATTTCTAAGCAGCTCAGACTAAGCCACATGGGCTTGGTAGGAGCTTTTCCAGGGAGAAACAGAATGGGTGTCATTTGTTTAGATGTAGCTTGTCTAAAAGGGGTTGATTTCTTAACACCTCTCAGTCCTGAAAGTCCTGGAGTCTACTCTTTTATGAAGAGTGATACCTTGTCCTTGTGGCCAGAACTTGAAAGGGACTTTGGGTATTGTCACCTGACTACTGTTTTCTTTCTTATTTGGTGCACCAATAGGAGGTTTGGCTACCTTCGGGGTCTCGTCTGAGGCTCCCCTTGAACTGAACTAGAAGTGGGGAGCATTCCTACAAGCCCTGCCAGGCGATGGGAGTGGAAAGGGCCTGAGCTGGAAATTAGAGCACCTGGACTCAAGTTCTGGCTTTGTCGCCACGGTTTGTGCTTCAGCTTGTCCCTTCTGCCCCCACAGAGAGAGGGGAAAACCATGACATCTACCTCAAATTGAGAGAATTAAAGAGATGATGTGTGTGGAACATAAAAGAAAGGAAGTCATAAGCACAGGGGAAGCACTTGGAAAATGTCATCATTTCTGTCACTTGGGTTCCAATTAGTCTCTGGTATTTTGGGGTTAGGAGTTGGTAGTGGTGTTGTTGACAGGGTTGCTAATGAAGAGAATGGCTTGGGGAGCCCATACTGGGTGATGACTCGGTCAGTTCCAGTCTTCTGAGAAGGCCCCACCTTTTTCTTGGGCAATGGTCTTCTGCAGACCAAGCAAACACAACTCTGCTCCAATGTGTGCTGTGAGTTGCATACACACATCGCTTGAATCAACTTAAAAATGGCTGTGCTAAACTAAATGGTGGCACAGGGTGTCCTACCAGGTCGAATGGCACTGAGAGAGTTCTCTCTCCCAGGTGCCAATTGGCAAAGGCTCAGGCAACGGTCTGAACCAACTTCACCTTCCACTGCCTCCTTTCTGGGGATATTTGGTCTTTCCATGTTGCATCCGGTTCTTGCTCTTTTACCTGAATGGACTTTCCCCTGTCTCCTTCCTACTCTCTCTTTTTTTCCCCTATTAATAGACAATGATTAAGGTTGATCTGATCTCACAAATGTGACCAAAAGAGAAGACAAAATGCTCATGATATGCTCATCAAAGCAAATGAAAGCAGTTATTGCGTAAACTTGGACGTGGCTAAGAAATAAAGAGAAGAATGACAATAATCCTAATAGTGACAGTGTGTGTGTGTGGGTGAGGACTCATGATTCGAGGGGAATATGATTGGGTCCAACCATGCTGGAAGACAATTTGGCATATGTATTAAAAATTAACAAAATATCACATGGTAATATAACATTTACGAATATATTCTAAATAAACGACCAGGCAAATTCACATAGCTGTGAAGATGGGGGGTTTAATTTATTATCATGTTTATAATACAAAAAAATTAGAAAGACTGTAAATATTCAATAATAAGGATTTGTTAAGTAGATTATGGAATATGAGGATATGACACAGAACCATTTAAAATGGTGATCTGGGGCGCCTGTGTGTCTCAGCTGGTTAAGCATCTACCTTCAGCTCAGGTCATGATCCCAGGGTGCTGGGATTGAGTCCTGCATTGGGCTCCCTGCTTCTCCCTCTGCCTCTCCCTCTGCCTCTCCCCCTGGCTTGTGCTCTTTCTCTCACTCTCTCTCTCTCTCAAATAAATAAATAAATTAAAAAAAAATGGTAGCCTAGGTTAAAGGTTACATGTTGATAAAATTGAGAGGATAAAGAATTACAAACAATATGTGATTCCACTTTTATAAAAACAAAATCTTAATAAGTGCATAGAAAAAATCTGGCATTTACATACATCATATGGGAGGGAAAAGAAATGAAGGGGATCTTAAAAAAGCTTTTCTACTTAACTGAATTTTGATTTTTTGCTCCAACAAACAGAGATTACTTCTTTAATAAAGAAATCACAAAAATTTAAATGGAATCGAGACAATGAACACAGACATAAATAGTGGCCAGCTGACATTTCCATCAGAGTCTCAAAGTCCCTATCTTTCCTCCTCTTTAGATTAGATTAGCTCCCAGGATTCTAGAGATGCAAAACAGAAACAATTAGTTCTTAATCAATTTTTACCAATTAATCTTATGCTAAAGTACTAATTCACACAGGATGTTATTTTCACCTATTTTTCATTGACTGCATTTTTACTTCATTTGGGCTGAAAGGAGGCTGAAAAGGGATTCGTAGTCCTGTTTTTATTTTTGCACAACTGTCCTTTCCAGCTGCAGTTTTGGAGAGGAAACACACAGTGAAACCCCACCAGGGAGGCAGCTGTGTGCGTCCCGATCAGTCTGGCTGGAAGGAACAGCTCTTGGAAACTGACCGAAGGGCAGAAGCTCATTTCCCGTCCTCTGGCGCCTTCCCAGCCCTGCCACCCACCTCCACTTCTCCTGGCTCCGTCTGAGCCCCCCTCCTGGAGGGCTTTTGGAACTGGGTTTGGGGCACCTGTAGCTTCGTTCTGTCTCCCAAAAGGGGTTTAACTCGTCCATGAGAAATGAGTCAGCATGTAGAGCCTGGTGCCATGAGATACTTCTATTCTGAGATCTGGAATCTTCTGGACAGTTTAGAAAGACAGGTTTTTGGCGGGTGAAGTCTTAAGGCCTAGGACAGGGCATTTTGGTTTCTGGCTTGGTTAGGCATGTTCTCCACAGTAGGCAGAGTTCTCATGCTGAAAACAGGAATATGCCCTGATGTAGGGTTTCCAGGTTGGGGAGAATAGATCTTGACTCCCCCGTCAGTCCTGGCCCCACACTGTTGTGTGGTGACTGAATGTAAAAACGAGTGGAGAGATAGGGAAGACGGAGGTGGCTGATTTTCGAAAAGCAGTCCATTTTGCCAGGCTAGCTTGCATGGCTGGGGTATTATTTGGGGCCGGGATCCGGTCACAATTCTGTCTCCCACCCAGATTCCTGCAGCAGGAACAAAGTGACCTGGGTCTTGTCTCTCCAAGTGGTTTCTGTCAAGTTTTGTAATGTGAGAGCTTCCCTGGGGGCCAAGGCCTTCACGCTTAGCTGTAAGCTGCTGAGACGCTGCTTCCAATCTTTTTAGCAAGTGGATTGGCTTCCAGATCGACAGCCTTGGAAACCAGACCCCTCTGTTTGTCCCCAAAACAGGTATCACCTGTGAGGAGGCAGAACACGCTGTCCAAGGCCAGCTCCGGACTTTTCATGGTTTGGTGTGGGCGGGCGAGGGTGAGGGAACATTTGAAGAGCCCAGAGAAATGATGTCTAGAATCCCAAAATGATAATGATTATGAAAATCAGCCACCTGTATTAACTCCCCTCTTCAGAAGATGTTTCTAAAGTTAAGTAGCTGAAAAGTGACTTTTGAACCATTCCATTTCCAGCTCCTCCATCACTCTGAGATTTCCCACCGAGCCTTGGGTTGATGAAAAACAAAGAACCTGTTTATGTCCCCATTCAGGCCACAAGTAGCAGAGACAGGAGAACCTGTGCTTGTGAACCCTTTCCTTCCCCTCTTTCCCAGTCATACATTGGAGGATCTGCTGAGAATTGGTACTAGAATTTCAAAAACAATTGTCTTATTTAATCCTTACAGTAAGGAGAAGAACAACAATAACAAGAGTAGCTACGGTTTACTAAGTGCCTACTATGTGTCAGGTGCTATATATGTGTAATCTCGAATTCCCAAAAGTGATCTTGCAAGAGCACCGTTGTCACCCTCATTTTATAGCCTCTGGAGTCTAGGAGAAGTTGTCAGTTGCCCAAATTTGCATGACTCAGAAATGCTGGGATCCACGTGGTATGCTCTCCCTCGGAGTCAAGTGGTCTCTCCCCATGGTGCTCTTTGCAGACTCCTGCTCTCCCATCCTCCCCTAGATCTAGGATAGGTTAGGACAGGGGAAGAGGGATGGCCATTGCTCACCCAGCTCTTGGCTCCTTCATTGCATAGTTCTTGGCTGGAACCCACTGTCCTGGTTTACTACATGGCTGGTAGAGGGAGGGAATTAATTTGTGTCCCCAACCTATTAGAGGTGGGATGAGGGGTGACATACATAGGAGGAATCTGGGTGGAGATGGGAGGTGAGAAGTCAGTTGTGTTGGTTTCAAGACGTGTTTACAGACATTTCTCAAGGTGAAGGGCATACTCCCTTCATTATTCCCATGTTCTTGGAGATGACAATGGCCTGGTCTAGGGAAATCTCTTTAAAAACAAAGTTCACAGGTATTATAAGTTTCTGATTTCTCTGGCCAAGACTGATCATCAGGGTCTTGTCAGATCCACCCACTACCTTGGTTATAGAAGAAAAACATTTCAGAACTGCTTGGCCACCCTTCTGCTCAACACCTGTGGTCCTGGGTCATTCCAAGTAACCTGGGGTAATTCGGCTCCTGTAGGCCTAGTATGGATGGGAGGGGTCAAAGAGCCTTGGGAGACATAGAAATGTAAAGCCATTAACCAGAAAGATGTCCTGAGCCAGGAGCTCAGAGACAGTGATAGAAAATGGTTCCACAGCAACTTCTTTCAAGACATGTCTCCAAAGGCAAAGGAAATAAAAGCGAAAATGAACTTTTGGGACTTCATCAAGATAAACAGCTTCTGCCCAGTAAAGCAAACAGTCAACAAAACAAAGAAGCAACCTACAGAATGGGAGAAGATATTCACAAATGACACTACAGACAAAGGACTGATATCCAAGATCTAAAAAGAACTCCTCAAATTCAACACCCCAAAACCAGATAATCATGTCAAAAAATGGGTAGAAGACATGAACAGACACTTCTCCAAAGAAGACATACAAATGGCTAACAGACACATGAAAAAATGTTCGTCATCATTAGCCATCAGGGAAATTAAAGTCAAAACCACATTGCGATACCACCTTACACCAGTTAGAATGGCCAAAATTAACAGGACAGGAAACAACAAGTATTAGAGAGGATGTGGAGAAAGGGGAACCCTCTTACACTGTTGGTGGGAATGCAAGTTGGTGCAGCCACTTTGGAAAACAGTGTGGAGATCCCTCAAGAAATTAGAAATAGAGCTACCCTATGACCCTGCAATTGCACTACTGGGTATTTACCCCAAAGATACAGATGTAGCGAAAAGAAGGGTCATCTGTACCCCAATGTTCATAGCAGCAATGGCCACAATTGCCAAACTGTAGAAGGAGCTGAGATGCCCTTCAATACATGAATGGATAAAGAAGATGTGGTCCATATATACAACGGAATATTACACAGCCATCAAAAGGATGAATACCCAACTTTTGTATCAACATGGATGGGACTGAAGGAGATTACGAGGAGTGAAATAAGTCAAGCAGAGAAAGTCAATTATCATATGGTTTCACTTACTTATGGAGCATAAGGAATTACATGGAGGACTTTAGGAGAAAGAAAGGAAAAGTGAATTGGGGGAATCGGAGGGGGAGATGAACCATGAGAGACTGTGGATTCTGAGCAACAAACTGAAGGTTTTGGAGAGGAGGAGGTTGGGGAGTTGGGCGAGCCTGGTGGTGGGTATTGAGGAGGGCACGTATTGCATGGAGCACTGGGTGTGGTGCATGAACAATGAATCTTGGAGCACTGAAAAAGAAAAAAAAAAAAAAAAAGAAAGAAAGAAAATGGTTCCAAATCTAGAAACTGGGGGCTGACTTCACCACAAGGAGGCAGCTCCTCAATGCTTGCAGATGGGTCACTTTTCCTGAGTCACCTCAGTCACCACCCATCCAGCCCTTCCTGCTCTGTATCTAGTGCCACTTCCCAGCCCCAGGTTTCCTATTGCACTAACTTAAGATGACCACAGACCCCTTAAATAGTGGTGATTGAGAGAGTAGATTCAGCGACAGTAAATACAAGAATCATGTTCCCCAGAGGGTGACTCCACCAGATAATATGCAAGGTGTTTTACCTACATTAACTAATCATCTGCAGAATATGTCCATTTTACCAAGATTCAGAGAGGTTAAGTGACTGGCTCAGGATCACACAGCTTGTCACAGAGTCAGAATCCAGATTTAGGCCGTGGGACTCCAGAACTCACAGCAAAGAGGACAGAGTAAAAGCACTCTTTCTATGGGGCGCCTGCGTGGCTCAGTGGGTTAAAGCCTCTGCCTTTGGCTCAGGTCATGATCTCAGGGTCCTGGGATTGAGCTCCACATCAGGGTCTCTGCTCAGCAGGGAGCCTGCTTCCCTTCCCCCCGCCTGCCTCTCTGCCTACTTGTGATTTCTCTCTCTCTGTGTCAAATAAATAAATAAAATCTTAAAAAAAAAAAAGCAGTCTTTCTAGTCATAAATACCAGCATCATTTCTCAGCCATTCCTATTCCCAGTGTGCTCTACAGAATTCTCAGCACTGGGTGCTGTCAGCACAGACGGGGAAGCTAAAGCATACAGAGGCTGAGTGAAACATCTACAGTCTCAAACAGGTCAGCAGATGAACCTGAAACCGAATGCGGGTGGTCCATTAATTTATTACCTCTTTTGCAAAAACTGCCAAGAGATCCAACTGATTTCATGAAAGATATCAGCTCAGGGAGACACATCAGTCAGGCTGATAAAGTTGTCAAACATCAAGATGCGTGTTTGTCTGTGAGCCAAGTGGCAAGAAATGTGGGCGGGTGGTGTCTCAGATTGCTGGCCAGGGTGACGTTCATTTCACCGTCTCACAGAATGCAGAGTCGGGAGGGTGCTGCAAGGTGAGGTCATCCAGCCCCCCTCTGACAAGTGGTTACCTAGCTCCTGCCAGGACACCCACAGGGGCACAAAACTCCCTTTTCCGGAAGCTGCAAATTCTGTTTCTTCCATGTCTTCAGGACACGTCTGACTTCCTGGATACTGAACCAGTAGAAGTAGAATGTCAGTATTCTCAACCTGAGATCTGATGAGTTTCAACAAGGTCCCCCAATAAGAGTCAGAGACAGTGGGGATGGGGGATGCTAAAGCATTCAGCCACTTTGGAAAACAGTTTGTTTCTTAAGAAGCTAAACATACGGTTATTGTTGGGTCCAGCGATCTCTTAGCTATTTACTCAATGACAACATATGTCCACACTAAAAGCTGGATGCAAATGCTTCATTCGTAATCATCAAAAACTGGAAACAACCAAAACAGCACCAATAGTCCATCAACTGGTAGATGATAAACCATGGTGTACCCATACCTGAAGCTCTACTAGTAAAACAGAACCCATGGCTGAAATGTGCAACATCATGGACCATGGATCAATTTCAATGCCTTATCTACAACACAAACCAGACTCAAAAGGCTACTTAAGTTTATAATTCCTCTCATATGACATTCTGGAAGAGGCAACAAATAATGTATTTGAGTGGGTCCACTTAAACTGAAATTATTTTCAGTAAATACAGTACGGTAGTGTCAATGTATTTTTTCTTATGATTTTCTTTTTCTTTTTTAAAAAAAGATTTTATTTCATTATTTATTTGATAGAGAGAGAGAGAGAGAGCAAGAGAGCACAAGCAGAGGGAGCAACAGAGGGAAAAGGAGAAGCAGGTTCCCTGGTGAGCAGGGAGCCTGATGTGGGACTCTATCCCAGGACCCTGGGATCATGACCAGAGCCGAAGGCAGATGCTTAACCAAGTGAGCCACGCAGGTGCCCCATAATTTCATTTTCTTTTCTTTTCTTTCTTCTCTTCTCTTTCTTTTCTTTTTTCTCTTCTCTTCTTTTCTTTTTTCTTTCTTTTCTTTTTGAGAGAGAGAGAGAGAGAGAGAGAGAGAGAGGATCTTAAGGAGGCTCCACACCCAGGATGGAGCCTAATGCTGGCCTCCATCCCATAACCCTGAGATCATGACCTGAGCCGAAATTAGGAGTTGGTTACTTAACTGAACCACCTAGGCACCACCTAATGATCTTCTTAATACCATTTTCTTTCTCTCTAAATTGCTTTATTCTAAGAATGAAGTATGTAATACATAAACATACAAAATATGTGTTAATCAAACATTTATACTATTGGTAAGGCTCCCAGTCAAGAGTAGGCTATTAGTAACTACGTTTTGGGCAAAGTTATATATGGATTTTTGACTGTGTGGGTGTCAGCGGTCTTAACCCCCTCATTGGTCCATTAAAAACAAAACAGAAAAAAAAAAAAGAACAAAACAGGTTGGTGGTTGCTAAAGGCTGGGGTATGACTATAAAAAGGTATTGACTACAGTCATGAAGGCACATTTTGGGGTGATGAAAGTTTTCTGCATCTTGATTGTGGGAGCAATTTTATAATGTATGCGTTTGTGAAAGTTTATTAAATTATACACTTAAAAGGGTAGATTTTACTGTAAGCAAATTATATGTATAACTTTGACCTTATAGAAAATAAAAAAAGATGAAAAATCCTAGATGTCCATTGACAGATGAATGGATAAAGAAGATGTGGTATGTATATAAACAGTGGAATATTAGTTGGCCATCAAAAAGAATGAATTCTTGCTATTTGCAATGATGTGGATGGAATTAGAGGGTATTATGCTAAACAAAATAAGTCAATCAGAGAAAGACAAATACCATATGATTTCACTCATCTATGGAATTTAAGAAACAAAACAGAAGAACATAGGGGAAGGGAAGGAAAAATAAAAAAAAGATGAAAACAGAGAGAGAGGCAAACCATGAGATATCCTTAAGTATAAGAAACAAACTGAGGGTTGCTGGAGGGGAGGCTGGTGGGGAGTTGGGGTAGCTGAGTGATGGGTACTAAGGAGGGCACTTGATGGAATGAGCGCTAGGTATCATATGCACTGATGAATCACTAAATGCTACTCCTGAAACTAATAATACACTACATGTTAAGTAAACTGAATTTTAAAAAGAAGGATGTGGGCATAAAATGGTAGTTGGATGGTCTCCATCCGTGTAGCTGTAAATTTTGGTCCTTGTGTAATGACGGCCATGGGAGGAACCCTCCTGCCTCTGAACGTCTACAAGAGCTGCCTCCCATGGGCGTCTGAATCCTTCCAGCTGCCTCGGAGACCTGGGTCATTATTCTCTCTGGGCCAATAATTCTGATGTTCCTGCAGCTCTGTCCCAGCCTCTGTCCCAGTTTCTGTCTCTGAAGCTACACTTGGTCTGTATCCTGTGTAAAGGCCTTTTCAGACTTTTCCCCAGGGTACTGATTGCTTCCTTACCGTTCCAAGCTACCTGAGAGTTTTTTCTCAGCCAAGACAGAAATGGTTTCCTTGTCTCAGTGATCTACTTCTTTGTGGTTCCCTCTGAAAAATTGCTTGGGTCCTTAGATTTCATGGCTCTTTTTATGCTTAAGAAAGACCTTTTCTTCTCAACGCACATGTCACCATGGTGCCTGGGGCTGGGGACGATTAAAGCAGGGCTGCCTCCTTACTGTCCCTGGAGCCCCCACTCTCAGCCTTGAAGTCCAGACCCCACACTCTGATGTTTTTCTGCCTCCCCCTTGCAGATCCTGCTTTGTTTTTCTCCTTGAAATTTGGCTTCTCTTGTCATGTTTCACTCACACCCCCCAAATTCACCATGTCCCTTTCTTTGTCTGAACCCCCAGTTTGGCCATGGTTCAATTTCAAGTTCTTTCCTTAAGACATCCTCACACCCCATGCAAATCAATGCTGTCAATAAATTGGGGGTTAGGGAATCTGGGGGAGTACATAACTTCAGGTGTTTGAAATAGCTCAATTCTAATGTTGGTCTAAAGCCCTCTTTTCCATAATGAAGATGTGTTTGCCTTCTAATAGCTTCTGTCTATTGTGCCCATTCATCTTTGTCACCAAGCTGGGTAAATATAATGCCTCTTCCATGTGATAGGCCTTCAGCATTTGAGGACAGTGATCATGGCTTTCTGAAATCTTCTCTCCAGGCTGCCTTAACAAGAATGCCAGGTCTGCTGGGAGACTGCATCTGGAATCCTGATTTGAGATGTGACCCCTGCACATAAGAAGGACCTAGAAAAAAGAGGGAGAGATAACTCAGAGGTGAACAAGCAAAGACTCCCATACCAGGTTGTAGGGGCTCCCCAGCCCTACCTCGTGCTCTGGACTTGCTTTTCCTTCATCACAGAAATGTCTGGAGAGCCACCTGTCACTGCCATGCCATGAGTGAGCAAAATAACTCCTTCCTGTATGGAAATCTGGAGCAAAATGATACCACCTGTAAAAGTTCTCTGTAGAGTTACTTGCATGTTTATTGAATAAATTATTCCTATTCTTTTGGCTCCCAAGTGGATTTAGCATCCCTTGGGAGTATTGGCTTGGGCCAGCGTTTGTGTGGAAGCCCAGAGGGAGGAAAAGTCTTGATTTTAATGGAAGAAACACCGTAGACACATGGGGAAAGGGCCCAAAAACAAAACCAGAGAAGCATAATGTACCCAGCCCTCCTCAAAGCACATGGGAGTTGGCACTGTGTGCATTTACGGTGTTCAAACAAGGTTGAAACATAACCCAAACATTGGCGAGTCTGTGGGCCAACTCCCTACATTTCTGGAATGGTCTTCCTGAGAATTAGAAATAATGTTTTATCAACCAGAATTCCCTTTAGTCTTTCCCACACAGGCTGCCCCTTCTGCCTTGTACTGGACAAGACCCACCCTCTTCTGAGCACGGCTACATTTTCTGAGCCTAAATGGAGACCCCCTTTCCCTCCTTCTCCAGAAATCTTCTTTGAAGAGGGCCTGTATTTAGTTGGAAGAAATATTTTGAGTCACCATGGGTGGAGGGTGACACCCAAGGCTGAGCTCAAGTAGCAAAAGACACCTTTGGAACCTCATGCGTAGGGTGAGAGAGGGAATTTGTATTGTTGCTGAGAGGCGGGTGAGGACAGAATAAAGGAGAAAGAGGTAAGGACAGAGCCAGAGGATGGGAGACACTGTGACAATAAAGGGAAGGAAGTGATCCTGACTCCCTTGGAAGGTTTATTGTAAGTTATTAAAATCATCAAAATGGCTGGTGGGAATGAACCTGGGTAGGGGGGCTGGGTATTGTGCCTAAATCTGAGTGAAAGAGGCCAGAGACTGACAGGGATATAGCGGTGGAGGGCCTGAACCCGAGTCACACTTGTTGCTTTTCTATTGTCCCATTTGACTTGAATTCCTTCCTCTGGGGACTGGATCTTTGTATTTTCAGTGCCTGGCCCACAGCCCAAAACATAGAAGGCCCCTAAGAAACGTTGCCTAAAGGAAATAAATATGGAAAGAGGGCAGTGGTATCTTCTCATTTTACTAGTAACAGAACCCAAGAGATAATTGAGAATGTCCCAGAAAGGTTAAAGTCCCAATGTTGATTTTTTTAATAAAGTCTTCTGATTCATTCAAAGGAAAATGGTATCAGTTAAATTTTTCTCTAAACATTGGATCCCTTATCTTGACACTGTCTCTTCTTAGGTCTGGCGCAGATGCACCTGCTCCTTGAAACCTCTTTCATTCCCCTAACTAGGCATCATGGTACATGACCTAGAATCATGGAAAATTGGAATTAAGAAGGGATGTCAGAGGCCAGTTACTGATAGTCTGCTTCCTAGACCTTTCTTATGTCACTTAATACTGTCTATCTTTATTTGTTTTAGAAAATGTCTTTTACTTTAAAATGAGTTCTCTCTGGGCCTATATGAATAAACCCAAGTCAAAAGCGTGAAACAGGATTGGCAAAATGTCAGTGCTGGAAAGTGCTTTGCAAATGTTTTACAAGAAATAGATATTACTCTTTCAAACCATAATGGCTTCCTGGTGACTGAAAGACCCTTTTGTTCAGTTGAGCCCCTTGAGTTAGGATATGCAAAGTGCCCTTGGGGCTTAGTTTTAGAGCACGAGTTGGAGGAAGCCAAATTGGTGTTGAAAGTGGTAGGGGTCAAGGGCAGTGTGGGAGGCGGGAGAGGAGGTGAGATGGGAGTAGATAATACAAAATGGCCTAGTGAGACAGCGAGGGGTGGGGGTGAGGTAGGACGTACAGGGAAAGCACGCTGGAAATGTCTAAGAGTAATGAAGGTGTAAACCCGTGTTCTTATGTGTGACCCTGACTCTACCTCCATTTCCTGCAAACCTGGAGCTGAATTTTTGAACAAAGTTTCCCCAGAAATTCATAGAAATATTGGGGAAGGCATTGGATCTTCAACAGGATACAGAATGGACATTTGGGGAATCCTATCTGGAGCTTAGGAGCAGTGAAAGCCCAGCCCACATTCGGGTTATGCAAGACTATTTAATATCATGGAAACCTGTGTACATGCAAATGTGCTTTTGTTCCCTACAGCATCGCCTTGACATTATCATGTTTGAAAACAGGGGATAGAGATAGAGATGAAAGTCGTGCATGAACAGGCAGATCTCAGCTGTAAAGCACAAAACATCAGTCGAATTTCTTTCATGTAATTTTTGTTGTTCTCTAGTGTGGATTTTGATGATGTGATCATCGCACGAGAGATCTGAAGATCTCACCAATGTGAAACTGGGACACATGGGGAAAAGGATAGTCTTAGTGATATATTATCCTAAGAGCTTCCACAGTAAAGTCTGATGAAAAGTTTTCATCCGTGATTATACATCCAAAGAAGAATGGCAAGTGTCCTTCCACAAACCAATCCTGTGCCAGGAACACAGTGAAATTCAGGGCTGTAGTACTTTTATGGCCATAGGAAAAGATTAATGGCATGATAAAGCACGAAGCAACCTCTGCCTTGATGGCTTTATTTCTGGAAAGATCTTGCTAGAGGATGAAATTGCTCTGGATCTTCCTCACGATCAGATATACTATGTGCTGGACCTTAATAATGCCAATGAGAGAAGCTGTGCAGCCTGTCCAATCCAGGTCTTTTCTCTGCTACCTTTCTCATTCTTGTCCATAGCTGTCTTCCCAGTCATTCACGCTGTCCTTCCCCATTGTCCCAGAGTTGATGAGAGTCCTGGGTCTAAATCTCCCCCCGCACACATGGTGACATGAACAACCAAAGCTCCAGAGGTTTGCATGAGGCCAAGTGTGGGCAGCGGTATATGGCGGATGGCTTGTTCACCAGCCCTCCCACCTTCCAATGGTTTGGCTTCTGGTTCATAATATCATTTTCAGCTTTCTCATAAGATAAAGTGATGAGGGAATTACGTCTGTGTCCACATTGATGGACAAGATGGTAATGATGCCTGCGGGCAGGGCCAACTCAACAGTAATGTAAATTAAAAAGGGGCAGACGAAATCAGAGTTGGAGACAGACCATAGGAGACTTTTAACTATAAGAAACAGGGTTGCTGGAGGGGAGGGAGTGGGGGATGGAGTAACCGGGGGATGGGCATTAAAGAGGGCACGTGATGTAATGAGCACTGGGTGTTATATGCAACTGATGAATCACTGAATTCTACTTCTCAAACTGATAATACACTGCATGTTAATTAATTAAATTTAAATTAAAAAGGGGAGGGCAAAGCTCAGCGGTGTTCTAGGCCAGAGTGTAAGCCGTGACCTTTAAGTTATCAAAGATTAGGCAGGCTTCCTCCACTCTGTGACTGTAGGTGAGGAGATGTCATTGTCATTCAGTAAGACTGTGTGGCCTGCCTTTTTGGCAGCACTAGAACCTGCTACCTCCATGACAATCCCAGTCTCTGCCTTCTTTAGACTGGAAAATCATTCACTGCCTCCTTGATCATGGCAACAGTTGCGTCTTCTCTCTCGCAGCCTACCACAATGGTCAGTGTTTGCAAAGATGATCCCTGAGCGGTTGGTTAAGGGCTCGTTACAGGTGCTCATGATTTATGTCCTTCTGTTCCATACCGGCCACTCCAGTGGCCTTAGCAGCCACTCGCTGCTACCTTGCTCCCCATCAGTGATGAGGCATTTTTCGGTGTCTTCCACCATTCTTCTGTTGGCTGAAATGGTACCTACACACCCTTGGCAGTGCTTTGGCTATGAAGGACAGTTACCTGGAGTTATAATGCCTTAATAACAACGCTTTGGCATTCGGTGAGCGCATCAGGCACAGTGCGCTGACTGAAGGGAGTGGATTTTTTGTTGACAAGAGCTCATGAAACAGAAATTGGAGGTGGGAAAGGTCATGGTATCTGTCAACTGAGTACATTTCTGAGAACTTGTTTGTTGGCAGGTAGAGGGAGTAGAAGACAAGTATGTGTCTCCCCTAGGCCATCTAGCTCCATGCACACTGGGAGGAAGGCCTCAGCTGTGTAAGGCTGTGCCTTTGTCCGGAGGTGAATTCAGGACATTGATAATGATGGTGCTATGCTCTCTAAGACCTTCGCAGGGAGAAAGTCTCACCGTCAAGAGGGGGCATTTATCACTGGAGCCATCCCTTTCATATATGAGGAGCTGAAATTTGTTGGTAGAGTCAAAAGAGATTTCAGGCATTTTGCAATTTTATTTCCTAATTTCCACCATGGCACCCACAGTGACTTCTGAGAAGGTCCAAGGGCAATTTCTGAGGCATCTCCAAGCACAACTTTCTTGATGATGGGAATGTTTTCCTGCCCTTACCTGAATCCCACTTGCTTATCCAGTGTTATTATCTTAAATAAGGAGGTCCAGATTCCAGAGCTTCGGGTGGAGAGTTGGTTTGTCGCTTCTTCACATGTGTCAGCCACGTGGGTCTGAGTGTCACACTGCACGTGGGTCCCGTGGTAAGTCTCAGTGTTAGTTTTGTCAGAGCAAATGATGGAAGTGGAATGAGGGTTCTCCACTGCATCCGGGTTCTTCACAGGGAAGTTCTTCTTGGCCATCCACTTTTCTGTCGTTAGCAAGATGACAGTAACAATGACTAGGAGGCCCTTGGGTTCATGGGACACAGTGATATCAGTGAAGAAGATGGTGGAGTCCAGGCTGTAGTTCATGGACATGTCAATGAAAAGAAGGATGCTGATCAAGTGACCTCTTCTGCCACAATACAAGTGAAGTGCTTAATCTTAGTAGCTATGGGTGTCTTCTCATTTCCAATTCCTGAAGCCAGTGAGACAGTCTGTCCAATGACCTTCTTTGGGTGTTTTCTCTATGTCTTTATTTCCGCTAAGAGGCATAAAGTAAATTTTTGGCATTGTCTTGCCCATGATGCTGATGACACGGGTGCTGGTGGAGTGAGATTGGTCATAGGGTAGGGTTCTGAGCCATAGGAGGGCACAGTTCCAAGGTGTGAAGCATACTAAGGGCCTGGAGACTGGGGGTCCAAGTTGTGGGAGCTTGAGGTAGGGGAGCTGAGGGGCCAAGCTCAGACTGGTTTCTAGGCTGGTGCCAGGCAGTCCAGTGGGTTCAGGGCTTGCTCCTGCTTTTCTATCTTATTTCTCTTCATCTTTTATCTACTTTTCCAGATTGAAAGCCTCCTGAGGGCAGAGCCTGTGTTTGTTTTATCACTATATTCTCATCACATGGGAATTTAGAATAGGTATTCCTTGGATGACTAAATAACCTCACCATTTGGAGCCTGTGGGTTTGTGGCAACCACTTGGAAAAGTACTGTTGCCACTGCCTGGCAGCGTGAAAGCCCCAATGAATGGGCTTCATAAAGTGAGAAGCTTAAACCAGGTCGGCCGTCTCAACTGGAACCCCTGGAAATCCTTTCAAGGAATAAAGTACACAAGTCAATCTCAGCCTCCATTGCTGCCTCTGCAAAGTCAAGTTGAAAATAGGGGAATGATAGTATTTACCTCTTGGGGTTGTTAGGATTCAATGATATAATTTGCAGAGAGCATTTAGAACTTTTCTGGAACTAAGTAAGCATTCAAATGTCATTATTAATATTAATGTTACAATTAGTAATCACAATAAAGTAATGTCTTTTTGCTGTAGAGACTGCAGCTCTTTCATTCTATTTGTCAACTATTAACTGCCTCTGACACATGAGACCTTGTGGTAGAGAAAAACCATTCTCCTGATTTAGCATGATTCAGCAATCCAATGGTGGGTCGTGATTGGCAGCAGCATGACTGTCCCTGTAGATGGGGTGCTCATTATAGTTCACGATGACATTTTTGGTAGTTTTTGACTCTGGAAGTTTCATGTAGAGGTCTTTCAGCTACATTCTCAAGAGAAATAAATATATTTCTCTTTCTATAAAAATAAATAGATGGATCAATCAATCAATCAATCACACTTTATGGAGATCTCCAAAGGATGGGAACATGTCCTATTTATCTCATTGACCCACATACCTAGCACAGCTCATGGCATACAGGAACTGCTAAATACAGTTTCTGAATGAATTAATGAAACCTATTCATGGAAGGCATTGACATTGGACATTGGTTCAAAATAATCCAGAATCAGTGGTGGGTCTAAGAGCTAATGGATTTGGGTCTAAGAGCTTTCGTAGACCCATTTGCATACCCGGAAGTTCCCATTATGTTATGGTGCAACCTGGAATGAAAAACCTTGTCCCTACTGAAACCCACCCCAGATTCGGATCTAGCAGCTGCCTCCACAGTGAGGGGAGGGTTAACTGCCAGAATTGTCCTAATTAAAAGTCATTCAGTCTGGGCTTTGGAGGGATATAGTCTGATGTAATCCTCATCAACTATATCAGTAATACCACGAACAATTTTAAGAGTTGAGCTGATGTGGCTTATCAAGGGACCTTAACTGCTATGATGCCATGGCCTGGCTCGATGCCCTTGGCCAAAACCAAGTGTTGGGTGGGTAGCTTGTCTCTCTCAGTGGCCTGCCTGGCCTACTCTGGTGGTATGTGTCAGGACAGCAAGAATGCATTGCCTAAGCTAGGAATGTGTACCATCTCTGAGGGCTGAAGGAGCAGACAAATGGAGGGAGGGAGCTCTGATTCTGATAGTGGGATAAGAGAACAGATTGTCCAGAAGGACGTGTAAATAGTTCTTGGCTCCAGTGTCCTTGCTGTTATCCACAGTTACTCACAGTCTATCATGGGTATTGCTCTGGGGCACGGAAAGGGTGGAACCAGCCCAGGAGCAGATGACAGGTCACATTCCAGATCTAGTGTGCATAGGTAGCCTTGGAATAAAGTGGGTGTGGCTGGAGATGCAATGACCACAAGGGAAGCCCCGACTCTTAATCCTTAGAAAGAGGTCTACTCACCCAGTGATACCTTCAGAGCCCAAATTCTCAGAAACATATCCTGATGTGACGGTTGGAAGGAGACCAGAAGTCCCGTCTTCTGCCCATCCTCCTCTTTCTCCAGCCAGGAAAAAAAGGATGACTAACAATCTCATTCCTCTTTCTTTGCTAGTTGTTAATTAATTTTAGCATATGGAACATTTTAAATAAGACCAGTTTCACCTCACTGCATTGGAATTTGAGCTTGTAAGGCAGGGCCTTAGGGCTTTGAAATGTTTTGTAGAAAAGGCAATGCTGTTGGGGGGCTCCTCTGTTACCAAGGGCCTTTCCCACTGGAGGGAACTAAACCACCTCTTTGAGTGACTCCTCCCACAGGCGATAAAGTGGCTGCAGTCTAAGCCTCCGGTGCAGTGAGGTTAATAGCATGAAGAATATGTTCTTTTTCCTCTCTGCTGCCATCCTAACCTTCTAACTTTCCTAGAATATACCCAGCTTTCTCCTGCCTCAAGCTCTCACTTCCCTGGTCTTTGCATGACTGGCTGTTTTTCATTCTTCAGATCCCTCCTCCGAGTGACCTTCCATACCACTTGATGTCTAAAGTAGATGTTCCAGGTCCTCCACTATGGTCTAGGACAACCTTCTAGTTCTTTCCTTCACAGCCATATTCACAACTCTAACTGCACTTATATATTATTCACTTTTTTGTTATCTTCAGCTTGTGAGCTCTGTGAAGGCAGGCTTGTCTTGCTATTGCTGTATTGGGGGGCACAGGACAAGCCTAGCTTACTGAAAACATTTGAGTTTCTAGCATGTAAACTTTAGTATTTGGGGGGAATTTCTGGGGTTGGGAGTTGGACACAGTCTCTCAAGCTTAAGGTCCAGTTGGGAAGATAGGAAATTCATCAGTTGGCCCTCAAGGTAAGTTCTTGGAGAGAGGGAGGAGAAGGCATAGCTGAGGAAACACCCAAACAAATCTGAAGAAGTTGGGAGTGGGTTTCTTCTAGAAAATAGAAGAACTGAGAGCCAAAGAAAGTGGCAAGTAGCTGAAGAAAGAGGAAAAGAGTTCCGAGTGGAGGGTATAGCATGTACAAAGGCCTGGAAATGGGAAAGATGGCATTTCTGAGCACCCGAGAGCTTTGAGTAGTAAAAGAGGGTGAGCAGCAAGCGATGAGGATGGAGAAAGCAATGGCTAGAGCACAGCGTGATGGAGCCATACTGAATTTGCATCTTATTCTGTAGGAAATGAAGAGCTACTGAAGAGTTTTAAGTAAAGAGAGGCATGATCCAATGTTCACTTTTGAGGGATCACTCTGCTTTGTGGGGAGCAAAGAGTTGGAGGGGGAAAACTAAAGAAGGGTGGACATATAAGGGGTATACTGGTGGTCCAAGGGAGCAATAGTGGCGACCTGGACTAGAAAGGCAGCTGTCGAGCTGGACAGCAGGGGAACGTTTCTCAGTATTTAATCTCTAAAGATAGATGACTGTGGGGGAAAGGAGTAGAGGCTGGAGTGCTTGGGTGGAGACAAGGACAAGGCCTATTTGATCTGGGCACCTGTGGAGACTGTGATGGCATTCATGGAGGCAGGCAAGCCAGTGGGAGGAGAGAACGACTTTGGGGCCATCCCTCCTTTTCTCTTCCCCTTGGGAAATTCCAGCCTCCCTAGAGGCCCCGCACAGGTGCCACCTCCTCGAAGTTTCTTCTGAATCCTCTTCTGAGCTACAGCACCAGCAACTGGCCTACACCCTCTGCCACTTGTGTATGTTGTTCTGCATTTTTTCCTCCAAGTTTGTCTTGTCTTTCCAACTAGGTTGCACACTCCTTGGTCGCAGAACCCTGCGTCCCAGTGATGGCCAATGGGGCTAACTCAGTACACGGCAGATGCTCAGTCCTTGGGGGCTGTGTCAGTAAGTGTTCTCCAGAGAAGCAGAACCTATAGGATGTGCCTGTATATAGAGATTTACTATAAGGAATTGGCTCGTGCAATTATGGAGGCTGGCAAGTTCAAAGTCTGCAGTGTGCGCTGGCTAGAGACCCAGAAAGAGCTGATGGTGCAGATGAAGTCTGCAGACAATCATCTGCTGGCGATTTCCCCATCACTCCGACACTGCTCTTTTTGTTCTGCTCAGGTTCAGCTGTTCGGATGAGGCCCATTCACGTGACAGAGGGAGAGCTTCTTCCTCAAAGTGTACTGATTTAAATGCGAATCTCATTCGAACACACTATTAATTAATTAATTAATTACATTATGTTGGTCACCATACAGTACGTCATTAGTTTTTGAGGTAGTGTTCCATGATCCATTATTTGCATATAACACCCAGTGCTCATTGTAATATGTGCCCTTCTTAATACCCATCACTGGGCTAACGCATCCCCCCACCCCTCTCCCCTTTGAAACCCTCAGTTTGTTCCCCGGAGTCCATAGTTTCTCATGGTTTGTCTTCTCTGATTTCTCCCCCTTCATTTGGCCCTTCCTTCTCCTAATGTCCTCCATGCTATTCCTTATGTTCCACAAATGAATGGATAAAGAAGATGTGGTCCATATATACAATGGAATATTACTCAGCCATTAAAAGGATGAATACCCACCGTTTGCAACAACATGGATGGAAATGGAGAGGGTTATGCTAAGTGAAATAAGTCAAGTAGAGAAAGACAATTATTATATGGTTTCACTTAAATGTGGAACAAAAATGGCCTTTAAATTGACACCTAAATTCACCATCACAGGGAATTACTTGAGTGATTTTATCCAAATTATAATCATGCTTTTAAGCCAGATGGGTGGTTAGGTTGGCAAGGCTTCTTGGATCTCACAGGCACATGTCGGAGCTGAAGAGAATACGTGAGCCCAGAGAGGTCAAGGGATTTTCCCAAGGTCACCAAGCAAGGTAGTTTAAAAAGACATTTAAAAAGATATGGGTCTTTTCTACTGTATCTCATAATGGACAACTTGTGTGTGTGTGTGTGTGTGTGTGTGTGTGTGTGTGTGTGTGTCCCTGTCAAGAGACCAGGATACTTTACCTTATTGGAGCTGTGACTTCTACCTTCTAATTTGGAGGTTAGGAAGCACAGAGAAAGGAAATAACTTTCTCCAGCTGTGTATTCTTTGTTAGTGAGCTTCTAAAAACAATAATTTGGACTGGAATTCAGGAAAGGTATGACACAACTTAGCCCTTTATCAAAAATACCTAGTTCCGCCTCACTGAACCGAGCCCAGCTCCCACCTGGGAGTCCCGGGCGGTTTGGGTTTTCACAGTGAGTCCTGAGGGCAAGGTAGAAAGCTCTCAAGTTGGAACAGACACTCAAGATTTAGGACCCAAACTAGAAGGTGGGGGGTCACCCAAGACCAGAGGTGCCCACAGGTCACCAGGCCTCACACAGGCCCAGAGTTCCAGCTTGGGATGAGTTTGGGAATTTTGGATAAGCAGAGGGAAATTAGGTAGACCATGGAATTTAGACCGGAAAATACTTGGGATACTTTCTAGATCAGGGAATGGCCTGTTAAACTCTGTTCCAGGGTAACTAGGATGTGACGATTGAACCCAGAGTCTCAGTGGCTTGGGTTAAATCTCTCTGTGTCTTTCTTTCTCCATCTCTTTTTTTGTCTTTCTCTTGCGGCTGGATGGTGCCAGCAGCTGGATGGTGCCAGCTAGCATGTGCTACTCCACTGCAGGCACTGGAGGTCTGCATGTGAGGGTTGGCTTCTCAGGGGATCCTTGCTGCTCTCTTCAAACTCTCCAGGCAGCAACAAAAACTCTAAGCAGGTGGCCTCTTCTTTCGCGAAGTCTTTGATGCAGCAAAATTCAGCATGATATAAACGGACAGCCCTTTGAGGCTATTGTAATAAAATCTAGTCCGCATAGTTTCAGTATTTGTCAAGGCGATAGAATCAGATACCAGTTATGTCCACGTGATGCCAACCACCCAGATGGAAAAGAACAATTCATTTGTCACTTTAGCCCACTGACATTCCAGAGAGCAGAAATTCCCCAACTTTCAGAATCTGTGACATGGTAGTGACTGGATTCATTGCGCTTTCTCCTAAAACTGCTGCATGCTGGATTTCATTTTATTAGCTCAAGGGGTTCAGAATTAGCTTAGTGCAAAAGCACTGGGAGCCCCCTGCGTGTCACATGAGGGAGCTGGGTGGTCAGTGAAGCTGAGCCACCTTTTCACAGAACTCCAGATCCACAGGCCTCACCTTGAGTGCCCTGTTTCAGAGAACACCCAATGGATATATACATTGAGCACCAAGACCCTGGAAGGGAGGCGTCATTAATTTTCAAGAGCATGGTGAATATTGGGAGCTCTCATCAAACTCGATCACTTCTGTATGCACCAGAGCACTTGTGGAGAACCAAACTAGGATCACCGTAGGCAAAGGGTAAAGGCCTGGCTGGTAGAAAAAAGGAGCAAAACATGGCAACCTTAATGGGTGGATGGAGGATGGGTTGGTCTTCTTTTCCACTGGTTTTTTTCCATCCACAGAATTACTCAATAATTGGATAAAGGGAGCTCTGTAGATGTTATGGATTCAGAATTTTGGGAAAAAATGTGATAGGACTCCTTGTAAATTTCAATTTAAGCTGTGTGCAGATTATTTTGGGAGGCACTGCAGCCAGTTCTCTGCTCAAGTGAAGGTCAGAGGGAGGGGCAGTAGCTACCCCGATGGTGGTTGCCAATACTGGTATGTGTTGTGGGATGGACTGCCTGGATATTTGCAGCCTGAACGAGCTTCACCCCGGTCCACCCTCTTCTCCAAGCCATGTGTGGATTCTGGAATAGGAGCTGCTGGTGGACAATAGCAAAGATTCCAGGATAGAACTTTCTGGATTTAAAGATCCTTTCTTCGTGGGAAGAAACAGGAACTTAAAGTCCAGCCTGGAACCACGCAAATTAATACATCTGGAGACAGGAATCCCAGATACAAATATCTGAGCATTAAGGAAGAAGCTGGAAAAAATTAGCACTAAGAGAGATCTGGGGCAGGAAGAACTGCAAATTTGTTTTGTACTTGCCCTCGAGTTCCCACTGGCTGACCCAGGGCTGAAGGATGAGGAGTGGTGGGTGGGAGGTGGGGCGGGGAGGCAGTCGTTTAGAAGGAGAAGCCAGTACTATTTAAGGCTGCAAACAAATACAGCTGTAGGTCATGGGGAAGGGCAGTCAGGGACCTTGTGGATGGTGATGAACCATAGCTATAAAGAACTTAGAGACAATAGTTTGTGTCCCTGGATTGACAGATTCTGAAAGAGGTTCAAAGAGGAGAGGGTCTGAAAGCCCAGCATGAGGTCAGGTTAGCGCCACTACTGAGCTGTTTCTGCTTTGCTAAGGGACAGCATTTTAACATTTGCTGGTGGTCTGCACAGTGTATAAAGGGAAAATTGCAGAAAAAAGCAAGGCAGAGAACAAGAGGTGAGTGTTGCCAGAGTAGAGAATAAAGAAGTGAGAACTGGAAGGATTCCCGGGATCCCTCACATCTGTTCTTTGACCGTCTGGAAACAGGGGAATCTGAAGGGTGCAGGCAGGAGGGATTTTGGCCTCTAGTCTTTCCTTGGGTTTTCTGATGTAATGAAGTGAGAAGAGGCTTATGTTAGGTTCATGATTGTCCTCACTGCTTATGGCACTAGCTTGAGCAACATCTCTTCTGGGGATGGAGAAAAGGTGAAAAGCTACAGTCTTGGTAAATGTTGAATTGGAGCAAACAACAGAAAAGGTCATTTCAGAAATGTGGCGGTGGGTGGGGGGGTGGCGCTCTGGAACAATCCTGAGTGATCTTTCAGGATTTCAGTTTTTTCCCCTCATGTCCATAGGAAACCTGCAGGTTTGGACAGTTTGAGAAAGGTGATGTAGGGAAGGTTGACACTGTTGAGAGACGATGAGTGTGAGCTGATCTCCAGTATGATCTTTCAAGGTCTTCACTGAAGAAATGGCTTCTCTGAGGTCTCTCTCACGCCTTGGGGATTCAGGGTTTCCCTCGTCTCATTCTCGCAGGTCCTGGGGAGTACTGACTTGAGAGATCTGGGGGTCAGCAGCGGCTGTTCCATCTAGAAGACCTTGCTAATAATTGCAGCCTCATTTGCTAGACTGTTGAATCCTGCTTTGCTGAGCTGGCTGCTAAAGATCACCGAGGAATGTTCAAAGCGGAGTCTAAGACTCCCTCCCGGAGATCCAGACTCAGAAATTCAGGGCTGGGACCTGCAATCCATATTAAAAAAATTTTTTTTTCCTTATGAATCGAATGTGTAGTTGGCTTTGGAAACCTCTGTGTCAGGAGTCATTGCTCAGAGTTGGGTTTTTACCTTCTAGACCAAGTTTTTGATGTAAAACAGATAGCATCGACTAACATCTGCAATGTTCTCAGACCATTATAAATAATGGCAGTAAATGTTGAACAAATATGTAAGATTTATATATATGTTACCTAGAACTCAAAGAAATATATCTGTGTTACTGGAATGTCACAATCAATCTAGACAATGACAAAATATGTAGGCATTTAACTGGAACACTTCTTTTCATCTACACAAGGTGACCTTCCTCCCTACCACCATCTTTTTGGCTTGCTCAGTTTTCAAAACAGTTTATTTCAAAGAGGTTCCTAGGGCCTGGAATCCCAAGACTTGTGCAGTGCGTAAGGGCTGCTTTGGGAGAAGCAGGACTTCAGAATCCTGTGAGGAATGGGATTTTTCAGGTTGTATTTGTGTGTGTGTATGTTTGTGCACGTGCACATGCATGCATGCTTTTGCAACATTTGGTGGGTTTCTGGATGTTTAAAAGAAATGCATTCTACTCAGCATGTAATCTAAGAAGTGCAAGGCAAACGGGCGGGGCTGCCTTCAACATGTAGCTAAAACTTTCGTGATCTAGCAATGGAATTAAATTGACCACTTGGCCATGACAGCCAGGAGGCCAGCACAGGAACTGGGAAGGGGGGGGTTCTCATCAGTCTCGACCTCCACCCGGGGAGGGGATGGACTGATCATCCAAGAAGGCAAAGAGTGAGGAGCTTGGAGGAACCTGTGTGGCTTCTGAGGATTCCAACAGAGAAAATTGATTTTGTCAGCTCCTCAAACAGGTTAGCAAGCCAATAGAGCAGCTTCCCCTGAAGCTAGAGATAGTCTTTGCTGCAAACCAGTTGTTTGGAGAAACAGAGCAAACCCTTGGAGAGTGTTGAAAGAGAGGGGTGCGGCCAATGCCTTTGGCTGACGGCACATTCAGAAGAGCTAAGAAAACAAGGGTATAAACTCGAAAAATCTTTTAGGTTTCGTTTACTCAGGCAAAAAGGAGTCCAGACTACAGCAATTAAGTGCGTTTGATGAATAGGGAGGGCTGACCTGGCAGAATCAGGCCCGTAACCCTTTTCTCTTTGGCAGTGGACTACGTGTCTTTACCTTCCTTCCCCTCCCCTGCCCCCTCCCCCCATCCAGGCACACACACATTCTTTTTCTGCCTGTGAAAACTCAGTTTCACTCTTTCATCTGATTTATTTGTCTTCCAGTGGAGGGAACTATATACATTGAACTTCCTTGTTCCCCAATTATTTTATGCAGGAAAATCTTCTCTTTCTGGAGAACTAGTGCTTGTACATTATGCTTTTACTTCTTCCCTTTTTTCCCCCCTTCCCCTCCCCTTCTCTCCCTTTCTGCCTCCCTCTCTCCCTTTCTTGCTTCTATCCAAGGTTCCAAGGTCTGCCTCACCAATGCTGGGTCTATGTTGAACCTTCATTCATTGTTCTATTCGTTCACTTAACTATCTCTGTTAAGTACCTGCTTTGCGCCAGTCACTAAGCTAAGATCTGAAGATAGAGACATAAGAGGCCACACTCTCATTCTTCAGGCTGTTCCTACTCTAGCAGGTAAGATCTCAGATGCTAGGCAATCAAATGACATATACATGATTTGTTGAATGTAGTAATATCCCTATTGTTGACATATCCAACCTTAGAAATGGGTAAGTTGGAAAAATATTTGAAAGGAAATTTTAAAACCACCCGAAGGACCACGATGATGGAAGCAATCAAACATGGCAGAGGGAGTTCCCACGTCTCTATTCTACTCTCTACAGCACCTGTAAGTGACCAGCCTCTGAGAAGGACTGGTTTCTAAAGAGGGTGGGGGAGGGCTCCTGCCCTCCCATTGTAGCTCAGGGGACAGAAACCCAGGGTGCAGGTAGGTGAAGCCCACTCACCACACAGTTCTAGCCACGTGTGGCTCTTACTCTGTGAAACTCCTCTCCAACTCCCCTAGGGTTTGGCATACCCTCCAAAGTCCAAAGAACTTTCTCTAGATTACCTAGTTTCTCTGGCCCTTGAGAATCATTTTCTCCTCCATGGCTTGCAAAGTGGTAGAGTATGGGGGTGAGGAGGGGAGGAAACAGGAGAAATAAAAAAGAATACCCATTTAACAAACTGTCAATTGTAAGAGTGAACAAAATCAGCAGGGGAAATGGACCCAATTCAGAGGAGGGGCTAGGTGTTGTGAAAGGGAGCTTTTCCCACTGAGCAAAGTCTGTACTTACTGCAGGGAAGCTCAGATGAGCCTCGGTGTGCGTGAAAGAAGATCGCTTCGGAGTAAACTGTTTAATTTGATCCGGGGATGGAATGTACCTAGCACACCTCCTTTTCAAGGAACTGAGTTATTTCCAGCTTATAATTCAGTTCACTTAAGATGAGGACAAAACAGATTTTGGCATTTCCAGGAAGTCTAGGATGGAAAAATTTCCCGTGTGCCTGCACAATCTTCACCCACGTGGTGAAGCACCAAGCTCCAGCAATTTAGATTCCCATATGGCCATTTGGTTGTTACCGCATGAAGGATATTGGCTGTGGAATGAAGTTAACTGGTTGAGTTCTTATCTGAAAAATTGGCAAATATTTCAAATGCACAGTGCTCACACTTGGTGTATAGTTGAGTCCTGTCCTTCCTTGATAAGGATGTGTGCCATATAGAACTGACTTGTGTAGACCCTCTGTTGGTAGAGGACCCTCTGGGTTCATTACCAACAACAGTGGATTTGAGATTTCGAGACCTCAGGAATATATCAAATGTGGCTATGACTATAAAAAGGGGCTTGGGAGACTTCTTTCTCAAAATATGGGAAAATAAGTAAGGTTAGAAGATTGGGCCTACAGACATCCTACAAGTTACAGGCAATGTAGTCTGAGGAATTCTGTATCTCTTTCCAGGCTATGAATTGTTTTGATGTTAAGAATTTGTGGAGTGCCTGGGTGGTTCAGTCAGTTAATCATCTGACTCTTGATTTCAGCTCCGGTCATGATCTCAAGGTGGTGAGATTAAGCCCTGAATTGGGCTCTGTGCTGGGCATGGAGCCTGCTTGGAATTCTCTGTCTCCCTCTCCCTCTGTCCCTCACGACCACCCTGTCTCTAAAAGAAAAAAATAAATAAAAAAATAAAAAGACTTTGGGTGGGCTCTTGTCTGTGCTGGAGAACCCTCTTTCTTCCTCCCTTAAAAGGAGAAAGTAGTCTCATAAAATAGCCAGAAGATTCAAATCAGAAACAAGGGAAAATACCCTCTTTTCTTAAGAAGGGGACAAAAGCACTAAGTGACTCTGTTAGAAATCTGTTCTTGGCCTGGTTGTCTTTGTGTCTGTTCATGCAGGTTGAATTTGACCATGTATTAATGTCTTCTGAAATTTTGTTGCATTGATGTGTACCAACAATTGTGCCAGGCATTGGAAATAGGGATAGACAAGACTCCAGGTCTCCTTAAGTGAGTCATCAGATGGGTAACCTGCCAATAGAGGGCCCTGAGTCTCCAAGTGTGGAACTGCCCTGCACTTTGTTCCAACAAAAATGGCAGTGAGCTTGACCTAAGGCAAGACAGGAATGTTTCCAAGGATGAAAGGTTGTCTTAAGGGTGGTTCTCCTAAAATGCTGGTTTCAACTGATCATCCATCCACATCATCATGATCATAGTCACAGTGACTGGGTTGCATTTGAACTTCCACTGCAGCCCTCAAGATGGCGGCACGTTTTCTATAAGAGGGGCAGTTCAGGAGGCCGCACCATTTCCAGGGATTCAACTGAACAAGCCAGTCTTGCCATTTTTCATCAGGTGATATGGGTTAGGAAGTCACCTGGCAGCCTTGTCAGGAATAAGATTCTTTAAGATATATGTATCACTTCACCTGAAATAATTAAAATAAGGCAAGGAAAACAAAGGAAAAAAATCAGCTTCTTCCCCAACTTCTGTTGGGAGTTCTCCTTGGGTTTTGTTGCTGTGGTAGGGCATGGTGTCAACAGTGTGTGTGTGTGTGTGTGTGTGTGTGTGTGTGTGTAAGAGAAAGAGAGAGAATATTAGTGAGAGAATATTAGTTTGTCTCTCAAAGATAAGTCTCCTTAATGTGAATACCAAGAGATCAGAATTGGAGCTTATCTGCCAAATATTCTGTTTCCCTTTGACTGTGGACTTGCCATTCCAGAGTCTGCTTATGACAGTAAGAGGAAATACGCTTTATACTACAGGCTTTCTGGACATGGGGGGCAGTGTTCCCTTCAGCTTTTCTTAACTTTCTCTTTTTTCTACAGCATGAGTGCCCTTGGTGGATAAGTACCCATTTCCCCAGCCCAGAGGAGGAAGTGCTGCTGGGAACTGGGGGTGAGGCTGGGTGGGAGAAGTGTTAGCAGAGACCTCAACAGCGCTTCCAAGGCCATCTCCTACCCAGGTTTGGGGGGGTCTGCTGCTGGGCAGGAGACCCGTGGAAAACCCTCTTCCCCAGTTCTATACTGCTGAGTGTGCCGTGGCCTCAGGCACCCATCCTGAGGAGCACAAGTGGGTATGAGGAAAAGTGGGAGAAGTTTCATGGATAAGCAATTTTTGGTGACGCTAGTGGGCTGCCTAATCTCTCACCAAGGCTTAGTGAACCAGAAATGGCCATCTAGTATTCCAGGGACCTTAGGGGTCATGGCTGTAGGATCTAGTGACTAGTGACCAGTGACAATCTGTAGACTGAGACCAAGGGAGTGGAATCGGCTTACCCAGGGTCATTCTGGTGGTTGTTGGCTGAATAAAGCAAGACCTCCTGCATCCCAGCCCAGAGCTCCTCCTCCTGTACCAAGACGCTGTGTGCTTGTGAGTGTCCTCTCTGGAGATTTTGGGGGTGGGATCATTCTGCTTCCCGGTCTTAGTCCTGACCTACAGGACTTTCACTTTGTTCTTCTCAGCCAGATCCATTATTCCTCTCTTCCTGTGCTCTAGCCATCTGCTCACCCACCCTGAAATTCAGAAAAAAAGAAGAAACCTGACCCATGGAAAATTTATTGCTGATCAAACCAATCCCAACCCCTCCCTGCTTTGTTCCATCTTGAAATCAATTTACTTTGGCCTGTCATCTGTCAGATTTGCACGACTCTGGAGGCGCCCTGACTCCCAGCAGTCCTGCTGGGTCACCATACCTCAGTCAGAATTGGAAATTTGCTACTGTGCCTTAAAATCATTTTTCAAGGCGTTTGCAATATCAGCTTGCCTTATCTTGCACTCAATTAGTTTTTGGCTCCAATTTATTTACTTATTTTTTCATATTAGAGTTTGAATTGGCTACCAGAACTGTTGGTTTCATCCATCACCAAGTTGATACAAATTGGTTTTGGATCTTAAGCAGGGCCTGGCCCCAGGTAAAATTGTGAAATAGTTGGAATGTGTCTCTGGCACCCAACTGTCTTCCTTTCCAGCCCCCTCCTATCTCCTGTCCTT
This sequence comes from Procyon lotor, assembly GCA_028646535.1. Taxonomy (NCBI): domain Eukaryota; kingdom Metazoa; phylum Chordata; class Mammalia; order Carnivora; family Procyonidae; genus Procyon; species Procyon lotor. The sequence goes on along the minus strand of JAQQSY010000161.1, from coordinate 4,629 downwards.
TCCTTCCCTGCATTTGCCTGGTGCTAGCTGTTCTCTGGAAAGTATTTGATGACTATAGCAATTTTGTCTGATTAACCAATTACGTTTGTATAATAATAGCATTTCTAAGACAATGTAGGCATCCTCCCATCCCCACCTCTCTTTGGCTGTGCCAGAGGTCTCTACATTTAGTTGATCATAGAACACCTGGAGGTTTTTGTTCCAAATACAGGTTCCCAGGCCTCACCCAGTGGAAAAAGAATGGAATCTTGGGCTGATGCCTGGGAATTTTTAAATAAGATAACCAGGCCATTCTGACAATGAAACACTGATCTCCCGTAGGAAGTTTCCTTCCAACCCTGAGATTTTGTGTCCCTACAACTTTATTTGTATCACAGCCCTGGGAAGAATTATCATCATCATCATCATCATCATCATGACCATCATCGCAACAATAGCTTATTTATTAAGCAATCACTAGATGTCAAGTTCAGAGCTAAGCACTGTGTATGAATGAGGCCATTTTTATTTTTCTTCGACAGAGAAATTTAAGGCTCATGAGAACTAGTAGGGAACTGACTAGCACGTCTTAAATCTGAAACTACCAGTGGAGTGAAAAATCCTCCAAATTCTCCACTCTGGGTTCTAAGGTTCTCTGTAGGGTTTGGGGTCTGTGGAGGTGGTCTCAGGCCATTTGAGCTGCAGCCCAGCTGTGAAGGCCTTTGGGACAGGAACGTGTTTCTCAGACTGTCCCATTCCCATTCTCCCACCCCAACCCAACCAAACACCCTGCCTGGCAAAGAGAAGGCCCTCAGTGGAAGTTTGCTGGATTGGAACTATCTGTAACCGAGCTCTTCCGACTTTGGGCCCAGGGCATTTCTACTACCTGGCACTTAATGAAAGCCAGGACCCCAAGGTACAAGTTGAGAACAGAGCTTAATTTGGTGTTTCACAGACAGATATTTGGGATTTTAAGGACTCAGATCACGCAAATTACAAAGGTAATTATCTCCAATGATGAAGTTTCAGGTGTTTGGATAGGCAAACCAGCTTTGGAAGGGTGTAGATTCTAAACCTGCATGTACACAGTCACTTGTTTTTCAACAAAAGCACCAATGCAGCTCAATGGGGAAACGAAGGTCTTTTCAGTGAGTGGTACTGGAGTAAGTGGACATAAACATATGGGGTTAAAAAAAGAGACTCTACTCATACCAAAACCAAAAATTAATCTGAAATGGGTATATATTTAAATGTGGAAGCTAAAACAATAAATTTCTAAAAGGCAACATGGGAGAGCACCTTTGTAACCGTGGGATAAGCTAAGATTTCTTAGACCACAAAGTTAGTAACTACAAAAAAAATTTAATAAATTGAACCTCATCAAAACTAAAAAACAAATTTTTGTTCATCACAAGATACCATTAAGAAAGTGAGGGGCGCCTGGGTGGCTCAGTGGGTTAAAGCCTCTGCCTTCAGCTCAGGTCATGATCTCAGGGTCCTGGGATCGAGCCCTGCAACGGGCTCTCTGCTCGGCGGGGAGCCTGCTTCCCCCCCTCTCTCTGCCTCCTTGTGATCTCTCTCTCTCTGTCAAATAAATAAATAAAATCTTAAAAAAATTTTTTTCTTTTTAAAAGTGAGAAGGCAAATTATATTATGAGAGAAAAGTGTTTGCCAAGAAACTTGTACCCAGAACACCCAAAAAGCTCCTACAACTCGGTTATAGCAAGACGAACAACTTATTATTATATTTTAAAGATTTTATTTATTTATTTTACAGAAAGAGAGAGAGAGATCACAAGTATGCAGAGAGGCAGGCAGAGAGAGGGGGGAAGCAGGCTCCCTGCTGAGCAGAGAGCCTGATGCAGGACTCGATCCCAGGAGCCTGAGATCATGACCTGAGCCGAAGGCAGAGGCTTTAACCCACTGAGCCACCCAGGCACCCCTCGAACAACTTATTTTTAAATAGTGGGTCCAGGGGCGCCTAGGTGGCTCCATCGGTGAAGCATCCGACTCTTGGTTTCGGCTCAGGTCAGGATCTCAGGAGGGTGAAACTGAGCCTGGAGTTGGGCTCTGGGCTGAGTGTGGAGCCTGCGTGGGATTCTCTCTTTCCCTCTCCCTCTGTGCCTCCCCCCAGATGTTCACATCATGGAAACCTGCAAATGCTGCGAAGCAGGGTTTTATTGGTGCGGGTGGGAGGATGATGAGAAAGACGGACTTTTCCAGAACACCGACGCTTTATTGCCCCAGAACTCAACTCTGAATGTCTACAGTTAGTTACATCTGTTAGCTGTTTGATTTTGTATTTCAGACATGCCCTTTATCCAGTGAAATTCTTCTACGTAAATTTAATTTGCTTACATTTTAATTCTCTTACAAACCTTTTTTTTTTTTTAATGTGGTGTTTGATTGGATTTTATTCTTTACTTTCTTATTACTTCTGCTTTCTGTCATTTTAATTGCAGTTGGAATTGATCTGATCTAGCTGTGAGTTGCTACACTTTCCTCTTGACCTCGTTCCTGGACCCCCCTCGGGGACTGCTGCCCTGTCTCCACACAGGGCCATCTGCTCTGAGACCTCAGTCTCTGTTACTAGCATCCAGGGATCCATCTTTCATGTCTTTTTCTTTCTTGGCATTCCCGGGCTGCTGGAGTGAGTTAGTTTTTACTAACAGGTGTTGATGTGCTGATCTCTTGAAAACAGTCTTTTCTGGTTTGTCGGCTCCCAATGTGTCTCGGCATTGTCACCAGCCACCCTGAAAGATGATGGCTTGAGCCGGAGATGATAGAGTGTCAGATCTCTGGGAAGGGTCTGGGGCTCCATCAGTCAGCAGCGGGCTGGGAGAGCCACGGCTTCGCACCGGCCTGAGTTTACAGAGCGAGGCTGCTGACCCGGCTGCTGGGGTTGGGAGGCACCCGGGGTGATTTCTTTCGGGGCTGTGTCTATCTTCTGCTCAGGCCCTCTCTGTACTTAGAGATAACTGAGACAGCTATTGAGGTGTGAGCAAACCAGCCCATCCGTGGACCAGCCCATGATCCTGGCAGCCTGATCTTACTGTCCATCACATTTATGGAGTGCTTGCTGAATACCGGGGGCTCTGCCAAGTGCTTCAACAGCATTGCCTCATTTAATTCTGACAACAGCAGACGAAGAAGCTAAGCCTCGGAGAGATTAAGTAACTTTTTCACGGTCACATAGCAATTAAGTGAGTGAGTCAGATTTGAACTCTGAATCGCGTGATTCCAGGCAACACAATCTCCTAACCTCTCTGCTCTGCTCTCTGGAGGATACGGCAGTGTAGCCATCCATGAATAACGCCCATCCATGTGCCCTACTTGGGGCTGGGAGTGTGGGGGGTACATGAGACACAATCTTTGCCTCTGAGAAACTTTCAGTCTTGTGGATGAGACACAGGTCGAACACAAAGAATTGTAATCGGGGAATTACTAGGAGTTCAGGGAGGTGATGTGGAATCGAGAAGGGCATGCGTCCCTGTGTCTGGGGATGGAGTGAATCTGGGGATGCTTCCTGAAAGGGGGCAGGAGGTGGGGGTAGGGTAGGGTGTTTGATTAGGGTGTGAATGTACGGGACCTACCTCCTTATGGTGAGTGTGGACACTGTCTTCATGCAGACAGAGAAAGCTGGTAAGGCATTCTTTTTAAAGATTATTTATTTATTTATTTGACAGAGAGAGAGGAAGATCACCAGTAGGCAGAGAGACAGGCAGAGAGAGGGGGGGAAGCAGGCTCCCCGCTGAGCAGAGAGCCCGATGCGGGGCTCCATCCCAGGACCCTGAGATCATGACCTGAGCCGAAGGCAGAGGCTTTAACCCACTGAGCCACCCAGGCGCCCCGGCATTCTTAAACTCAAAGTTCTTTTCCCACACCCCTTTCCTGGAGCCTGTGGCTCACACCTGCTTCTAGGCCATGTTTTTGGTACCTGAGACTGAAGTTTCCTGCTCCAAAGGCCCTCAGCCTTCCCTGGGTCTGTCCTCCTCGGGGTGGATGGCACAGCCGGTGTGCACATTCCTAGGCCGTGGGAGTGGCAAAGGAGAGGCTATTTGCAGGATCAGGGGGTCAGGGCCTGAGCTTGGGCAAGCAACCTACAGCATCCACATGTGTCTCTTTGTATGGGAAGGAGCTGAAGGAGGGAAGACAGAAGAGGTGAGGCACTGACCAGAGCCCAGAGGCTAAGACCCAGGGACTCACTGCCACTTCTAAATTCAAACCTGGCCTTTGAAATCACGATGAAGGATTTTTTTTAAAGTAAGAGTTTTACTGGAATTACAAAAAAATAATACAGAAAGGCCTTGTAGATCTCTGACTCAGCTTCCTCTAGTATTAATGTCTGACACAACCACAGAGCCCTTATCAAAATAAATCAACATTGGCATAATACTATTAAATAATGACAGCATTGAAAACTAGTTAACCAAGGCCTAAAACAGAAAGACCCTCATCTCTGAGGGGCTGCCTGGGGCCTCTAAAGCCGGGACTGCCACCTTGGAGTTTGGGATTTCCAGGCACACAAGGGGTGGGTCTTGTCAGGGCACCTACCACCCCGGGAAGCTGGAGGCCTCAGTGGACTTGGATTTGACCATTTATGACTTGATGAGGGAGCACGTCGTGTCCTCCAGGTCTCGGGTATGTTTC
>JAQQSY010000160.1:16277-34955 GCA_028646535.1 Procyon lotor | reverse complement strand
GTGTCTCTCCGACTCAGCCCTGCTCGTGGGGGTCGCTGAGTCGGTGGGTCCCCGGCCCCGAGGGGGGAGGCGTGTGGGTTTGTGTTCCCGCCGCAGCCGGCGCGGCCCAGCGCTTGTCGCTCCCTCGTTTCCCAGCCGCGTGTGACCCGCGAGGGGGCTGGACGGACCCTGGGGTGTGGCCGTGAAGCCCCGAGCGACCCTCCAGGCTGGCGGTGCTCGGGCCGTGGGGCGACGGCGCGGGATGTGTGTGCACGGTCAGCCCGGGTCCCGCAGCAGAGGAAGCGAGCGCGTTGGCCCCCCGCCCGCTGAGCCCCACCGCCAACGACGCTCACCAAGGTCAGGCCTGGGCAGGGGGCCTGTGCCGGGCGACCTCTCCCCGTCCCCTCACCGGGGCGACCAGGGAGGCACGGATGCGCGTCTGTGGTCTCTAGAAGTTTCTCGGGACCCCAAGGATGCCGGGAGGGCAGGAGGCTCCCGGGCGGCTTTTCCAGGCTGTATGGAGAGGTCCTGAAAAATTGAAGAACAAAGAACGGAGGCGAGATTAATTCCCGGCACCTCCGTGCTCGTCGGAACGTTGGGAGTGCTGGCGGCTGGCGGTGCATCTTTATGTCATGGCGTCTATTTCACTGCCTGTAGCCTAGGGATTCTAGCACCGCAGCCAGTGCACTGGGCTGAATTATTTATGAACACCCCAGACAGGACACCGGGCAATGGGGGCAGCGGTCACCGTCCGAAAATAGTAGGAAAGGATATCACGCTACACCTTCTAATGTCTCTGCAGAAAAGTAAACTCCATGCAGTCTCCGGGGGGTGAACTCGTCATCAGAGGGGGTTAGAGACCATCTGTATGTGCTTGGATCCTCCTGAGCAGCCACACATGCGTCACCCGACGTCTGTGGTCCCCGTGACCACGAGAGGGGGAGGGGCGGTGCTCGCCCACCCAGGGCTGAGACAGGTGCACACGAAGTTTCCCTCTCCCTCCCTGCTTCTCTCTCTCTCACATGCACGTGCACACACCCAGACACACATGCCCACGTGACCACACAATGCACATGCATGTGTGCACACATACACGCGAACACACATGCACACATGAGCACACACATGCCCCTACACCCAGCACAGACACACACACACACACGCACATGCACACACCCAGACACATATGCACACGTGACCACACAATGCACATGCATGTGTGTGCACACACACACACAAACACATGCACACATGAGCACACACATGCCCCTACACCCTGCACACATGCGTGCACACACACACACACGCACGTGCACACACCCAGACACATATGCACACGTGGCCACACAATGCACGTGCATGTGCGTGCACACACCCCACACCCGATGATCCCCTGTTATCCAGGGACAGTCCCAGAACAATCCTGTCCTTGAATCTCCCCTAAGAGATTCTTGATCGGGTTTTCTTCTGCCTCCCGCCGGCCCCCCAGCAAGAACAGCCTCTCGTTCCAGAAGCAGCGCACGTTATCGTCCCACGGTAGGCTCAGCAGGAGCACCCTCTGAAGACACAGATTTAAGCCCCAAGACTTGGCATTTAGACACGAGCTGTAATCTTTCTGCCACACTCTGACACCCATGGATTTGAGGTCAGCGCCTGGCCGACACTCCCCCATAAGAAAACTATTTTTTCTTCTGAAACATTCTTCAAATATTTGAAGGACTTTTTCAAGTGTCCTCTTAATCATTTTTATTTCTCCCCGAGCAGGGCAGACCTGGCCCATCAATACTTCCCTCAAGAGCCACAGACCCCGGGTGCCCCCGCCTGTTCAGATCTTCACGTACATTCCTGGGTGTGCTGGGGAGGCTCCGGCGAGTAATGGGGAGCCCTGCTCTGCGTGCGCCTTGCACCCCGCACCCCACCGGCCCCCCGCAGTGTGCCCAGAGGGAGCCTAGGGGGACGTGTCACCTCCCCACCCTGACTTCCAAGTGTTAACAGCTCGCACTTATGAGTCCTTCTGCTCTTCTCTGGGCCTCGTATCCTTATCTTTAAAGCAGACTTGTTAGATTTTGGTTTTTGGTACTTTCAAACGTTCCTCGTTGACATAAACGGATCAATGCACAAGGATCCACTCTTCGAGCTCTCATGCGTTCCCCTCCAGCGTGGGATCCGAGAAGCACACCGTCCAGCCCTACGCCCTCAGTTCATAAGGGGTGACCGGACGTGTGCGGCACGAAAGCATTTCATTCATTCATTGCAATCATTTTACTTCTGTGGTAGACGTCTTCTCTCCTGTTAATGCTTTTATTGATTAGCATACTTCTAATGACCGATCATGTTCTCTGACTCCCGATTCTTTATCTCTGCTCAGACTCCTGGTACATCCATTAATTCATTATTTCATTCAACAAAATATTTTAGCTTTTTTTTTTTTTTTAAAGATTTTATTTATTTGACAGAAACACAGCGAGAGAGGGAACACAAGCAGAGGCAGAGAGAGGGGAAGAAGCAGGCTTCCTGCCGAGCAGGGAGCCCGATGCGGGGCTCGATCCCAGGACCCTGGGATCTGACCTGGGCCGAAGGCAGACGCTTAATGACTGAGCCACCCAGGCGCCCCTATTTTAGCTTTTTATTAGAAAAGATTTCAAAGACTAGAGAGAATCATATTATAAATGCCAATGTATACACCACTCTTATTAAAAAAATTGTGCCAATATTTCTTCATCTATTTCTTCAAATATTTTTCTCAAATATTTTAAAGCATATTCTAGACATTATGTCATTTCAAAAAAACGCTTCCTTGGGCATCTTTACTTAAAAGGATGCACACACATCAACGATATCTATCTGTCAACTATCTACCATCCGTCCACCTGTTACAAAGAACCACAACACTATTATCACACCCAACAAAGTCATAGTAATCCTTTGATGTTCTATAATTTCCAGTCCATTTGCAAACTTCCCTGTTGTCTCCAAGGGGTCTTTTCAGAGTGGTTGATTCTTTGAGTTTAGTGGCTATCCATTTTCAGGTATTTACTTTCCAGAAGGGTTGTCTTCCTTGCATACCACTGATTTGTTGGAGGAGCCGGTTTCCGTTGGTTTGTCCCTCTCTGTGTGTTTCCTGTAAACTGCTGGGTGGGAGGCAAGATCGGGTTCTGGCTTGATGTTTGAGCGCGACTCCCCCACGGGCGCACCGCCTGTCGCCGCCTGTCGCTGTGCGTTGTGCGGGGAGGTGCTTGTGTCCCCCAACCTGAAGACTGGGGGTCGGCCCGATGCCCCCCTCCAGCCATTTGAGGAATGTGCAGACAGCCGTTCATGCTTTTGAATAGATTCATCACGCCTTTAAGAGCTGCAAAGTGGTGATTTTCTAATTTAACTCTGCTTTTGGGCAGTGGTTAGGATTTTTCTACAAAGAATACCTTTCCCTCACCAGCTTTAAACTAAACATGGGGCACAGAAACGTTTGAGCTCTTCTCTTTATTTCCCAGGTGAACAGGTGGTTCTGGCCGCCGCCCCAGGTGACCGGTAAGGTTCCCTTTGTGAGCGTCGTGACCAAACGAATTTTGTACGTTTGATGGGTTTGTAGTCGTTGTAGTCGCTCTCCTGTCTGAGACTCTCACTGTCCCACATCAGGCCAGTGAGGGCTTTTCCCCAATGGGTATCTTTAGGTAGAGGTTTAAAGTTCATCAAACTTGGGGAAAAAAAGCCCAATTTCTTGAACTATTCTTCTGTATCGCTTTTTTTTGGGACCCCAGTTACGAGTCCGTGAGACAGATGGATATTGGTCCACGGCTGATTGGAAGTCACTTAATTGTTCCCACATTTCTCTTTCCTCAGGATAATTGCCATGTTTCCAGGCTCCGTATTTACTTCCGTTTGATCTGCTCCTAATTCCATCCCGTGATACTGTGTTTGTTTTTTTAGCAGTGGCTACGTTTGTTTCTTCTTTGTAGTTTCTGTTTCTTTGTTCATTATGACCACATGTTTTCTTAAATCCTTAAGCACATTAATTATTTTATTTTTAGAACGATTTTTAAGAACTCATTTATTTGAGAGAGACTGAAACAAAGCAAGCATGAACAGGGGGGAGGGGCAAAGGGACAAGCAGGCTCCCCGCCGAGCAGGAGCCCGATGCGGGGCTCGATCCCAGGACCCTAAGATCACGACCTGAGCTGAAGGCAGACCCTTCACCGACTGAGCCCCGCAGGCGCTCCTTAAACACGTTTAAATAGCCATTTCAAAGTCCTTGTCTGCAAGTTACAACGGCTCTGACATTTCCGTGTACTTTTGGGTTGACTAATTCTTCTTGGGGTTGTCGGTGACATTTTTCTACATTTTTACGAGTTTCTGATTGGATGCCTGATACTGTGGTGGTTTTGTCGATGACTGAGTTTCCCCACAATTAATTACAGGACATCTACTTTGTGCAAGACACTGTCCCAGAAACCGGGGACATGGCAGTGAATAAGCCGGGAGCATCTCAGGCCTTGAGAACGCCTTTCTGTTGCAGCGGGGAAGGCAGACCACAGTAGACAGAGCAGTCATGCAAGTGACATACAACTTTTCCCTTAGGAAGCAAGAACGCACTTTGTCTACCAGGGGAAAAACAAATGCCAAAAGGACTCAAAATCTCAACTGGACAAGGCAGACATTTGATGGACCAGCTTCCCACCACGAGGAACTGAGTTTATTACTTACAGAAGAAACTTGGAGGGGGGTGTGCACCCCTCGAAAGTCCCCTTGCCTCCGTGCTTCATTTTCTTCTTGATCAAACTGAAAATGCTCATAATTTCAAATTATAGTCCACCTTAGAAAACTCCTAGAAGCAGAAAGACTGCCGGGCTGCTGCAGAGAACCCAGGCTGGGGCTTCAGGACTGGGCTGCTCCAGCCCCCGCGCAGCTCTGCCCTCTGCCGTGAGGAGCAGGTGCACCACACGCTAGAGCGGACGTCTGCAGGCCGTTGTCCCAGGGTGCAGACCGGAGCCATCCCCCCACGTCCGTGAAGTCAGTGCCCAGAGCCACTCCGTGTCCACCCTGGGAGCTGTGTCCCCAGCTTGTGCCAGGGCGTCCCCGTGCTCATGCATCATGGGCAAACCTGCGCTCCGAGGAAAATCAGAGATCTCAACGTTTCAGTATTTACAGGCGGTAAACGAAATTAGGTGAAGGAACAGTTCACTCAAGAAGCTAGGAATTGATTAATACAGTAAAAGTAAAGAAAGTGAACCCAGGTAAATCAAGTGAGCGCGGAGAACCGCAGATTAGAAGAGATGTATTAAGTAGGGTTTGCAGGTAAATTAAATAACTATTTCTTTTAAAACACTAGTAAAATAGATAAACGACTAGCAAATCTGATCAGAAGTAAGACTGAGACCATGTACATCTTACGGATGTTAAACGGGGTGTTAACTACACAGAGTGTGTGTTCAGAGGGTTTGTAGGATTGATGGAAACATGTTCCCACACAGAGCCCTCTGCACGATCGTTCAGCGACAGTCCTCAAATCTGGATGAAATGGTCGCTCACCTAGGGAAACACCAGTCACCAAAACGGACTCAGGAAGAAATGTCTACGCCGCTTTGGTAAGACAGTGTGGCGGGAGATAAGCTCGCGAAAATCAGTAGGTTTTCTTATACTAGAAATAAAATACCAAGAAATGGAAATGAGGGAAATATTTCGCTCCCAACATTGGCAAACCAGTAAGATACACAGGGATTATCTCGAAAGCAAAGTACAAGGTCCAGGGAGGGAAAGGGGGTCTTGCTCCAGGTCTCAGGGAACCGAAGGGAGCCTGTCGTTTTGGGGGGCGCCCAACACCCCAACCCATGGATCTCGGTGGAAACTTGAATGTGCTTCTGGGTAGGTGTCCAGTAACCTCGTTTACCGATCTGCAAGTTCCCACGGAAGAGTCAACCCCGGAATGGTCGAGAAGACGCTGAGAAGCTCAGTGGTTGGAACCTTGCCTGATGCGGGTGAGGGGCTCCCTGCTGCTCCGGGGAGGCCGCGCGGCGCCCGCCGGGCTGGGAAGGGCGGCCCGGAGGCCACGGGGGCTCCTCGTCTGCGGCTTGGCCCGGGGGACGGGGGCGGGATCGGCGCAGCTGCTGAGCTGCGTCCCCCTGCACGATGTCCCCCCTGCACGAAGGCTCATGTGGCCGCGGTGACCGTGTCGCCCCCAGAAGCCAGCCTCGGGGGTTTTGTGTAAAAGCAACGAATGACCCTCAATGAGGAATTTAGAAGCCGCGAAAGGAATACATTTTTGTTTAAATAGCAATGAAAATCTTTTGACAGTTTAAGTAATATGAAAATAACATATAGCTGAAGTATTCTAATGCAAATGACCGATGTGGGGTGACTGTGTGCGCTCCGAGTGACGCCGCCGAAGGACAGACCCAACAAACCAGCAAAGGTTTGAAAAAGATGCTCAAACACACAATTCTTTAGAGAAATGCAAATAAAAGAAACAATATGTTTTCTAACCCCTCAGACTGAAGAAAATAAAAAGAACAACAGCATGTCTGCTGGCAGGGAAAGTATTTCTCTTTTGTATTATTTATGTAAATTGGTTACAGTGTTTTGGGAAGCAATCTGGAAAATTCTACACGAGCACTTTGAGGCTGAATTTCCTTTTTTTTTTCCTTAAAGATTTTATTTATCTGACAGAAAGAGAGAGAGAGATCACAAGTAGGCAGAGAGGCAGGCAGAGAGAGGGGGGAGCAGGCTCCCCGCTGAGCAGAGAGCCCCATGCAGGCCTCCATCCCAGGACCCCGAGATCATGACCCGAGCCGAAGGCAGAGGCTTTAACCCACTGGGCCACCCAGGTGCCCCTTGAGGCTGAATTTCTGCCCCCAGTCCATCCTCCCCGTGCGGGTCTGGCAGGTGACGGGTGACGTGGGCGCTGAGAGGCAGCGATCGCCGGCTTGGGGACCGTCTGACAAGTAAAACGCAATCGAGAATTATCTTTGATGTAGAAAGTTGTTTCTCCAAGCTTTTTTTGTGTGTGCACAAGGGTGCATGCGTGTGCGTGTGTGTGTGCATGCGTGTGCGTGTGGTGGCAAAACAGCCAGCCAGGCAGATGTGCCCGTGGACGCTGTCAGTGGAGAATGTGGAGCCGTGACGGTCCCACCGGCCGGCATCTCGGGGACCGCGCAGGAGCTCCCTGGGGCTTTGACCTCCGGGCTCAGCGGGCAGGTCCGGAAGCCCCCTCCCCCCGCACACGTCCTGCTCGTCCTCCACGTGCGCCGTGACCTCTGGCCCAGGTTAGACTTGCCGGTGTGGCCGGTGGCCGCCGTCTGCCCCCCCCCCGCACCGTCAGGCCGGAATCTGCGTCCCCTCCTGCCCTTCTCTAGCGGACTTCCCGCTCGCTCCTGTCCTCTGTGGCCTCGCTGGGCGATGGCCCCACGCCGGGGACAGCCCATGAAGGGGGTCCCGTCCGTCGGCATTGTGCTCGCTACGTTGAGCAAGGTTCTGGACAAAATCCCGATTTCTGGTTTCCCCCGCATGGGCGGAACCCTCCGGTGCTCAGCTGATGCGGGTGCCGCCTGCTCCGTGGGCCGGGGGGCCGCCCCTCTCAGTCCCGCCTGGACCCTGCCTCGGAGCACCTCCTCCTCCCCCGGCCCTTCCCGCGAGCCCCCGTCCCCACCCTGGGTCGGAGCCCCTGTGGCGCCCCAGGCTCGGTCACCGGCGGGGGTCCCGGGCACGTCCCCGCCGACCCCTGCTTCTCTCCCCGACCCGCCGGCCGCCTCTGCCTGCCCCTGTGTCACCGCCGCCTCATCCAGCACTCAGTCCTTCTGAGGGGACTCGGGGGCCAAGGGGTCTGTCCTCTCCAGGACGCTCCAGGCGCCCCCGCTGACCCCGGCCTCCTCTCCGGACCGGCCGCCCCACCTTCCTGCGTCCGGGTGACGCCTTTCCCGTGCTTCCCTGCTCCCCATGCCTCCTCCAGTCCCCCCGAGGCTCCCACCGCCCCGGATGGAGTCCGGCCTTCCTGTCTGGCTTCCAGGGCCCTCTGCGTCTCCTTCCCACGCAGCCCCCGGCCGGCCACGCGTGCTCGCTCTTGTTCCTCGAGGGCCGGGTCTGCTGCACGGCTCTCTGTTAGCCTCTCGTCGGTCCCGATCCTCGACCACACTTCTGTTTTCTACTTAGACCTCGAATCCCTTGGGGCTGCGCTCACGCGTGGGTCCCCCGTCGGTCCACAAACGCAGCTCGAAGCCTTGAGATGGCGGGTAGAGAAGTCCATCCACACTCGACTCTGAGCACCAAGCGGTGCAGGTGCTGAAACGGTCCCCCAGGCCCTGCTGCTGGGACAGCGAACCCTCGCGACCGGCTGATTTGGAAATTGTTGTCAGAACCCCCGAAAATCAATAGGTTTGGATCCAAAACTTTTACTTGCTTGAACACGTTTTTTACCAATATGTTAAGTAAAGTTTTTGAACAGAGATGTGCATTGTGTCTTTATTTGTAACAGAAAACGGTGAAAATCCCATAAATGGGCGGCAGGAAGGACGCTGATCAACATGACCTGGGAGGTGTTGGGAGAGGGAGGCATGTGTGTGTGGGCGCGCGAGGGGCCAGCGATGGGGGTCCGGCCGCGGGGCTGGCGGTCCAGGGCCAGCTCTGAACTCTCGCTCAGCCACAGACCCCCGCCCGCGTCGTCGGGCTGGGCCCGGGGCTCTGGACACCACATTTCTTCTGCGAATTTCTGTGTGTGGGGCGCAGGGCGTCTGCCCGGTAGGGGTGGGGGGCGACGGGCTCTCCTCTGCCGAAGCGGCAGCTTGTACAGCAGTTTCTTCGAGCACCGCCAGCCTCGCCGCCCCCTCTGAGGACCGCAGCCCACAGCGTCAGGGTCCGATGGCAGCCCCAGGGCTTCCTCCCCTCTTCTCTGCCCCCGGGGGCGATGGCGTTCCCACTCCCCCCTGCCTTCTCTGAGAACGGTCTGGGCAGTTCCACAGGCTCCTGTCCTGGGCCCGGAGAGCATTCCTGGTTGTCAGGCCGTGCACAGCAGAGCGGGACCCCTCTACCTGTTTTCAGTTTGTCCCCCAAACAGTGTTAGGTCAAGCTTTGGACCCTGTAAGTGCGCTATGGACTTTGCCTTCCCATGTCTTAGGTGCTGGCCTTCCCAGGGACCCCAGTTGCAAGAGGTGACAATGTGGGTCAGCCGTCCCCGCCCCTCCTGGGGGTTGTGCAGAGGGTGGCCGAGGTGGAGGCCTCCCCGCTCCCTTTCATTGCATCCGGACAGGAGCCTGGGGGTTATGGACACCTGGTTCCGTGTCCCACAGGGGCCCCGGGAAGGAAGAAATTAGCCGCCGATGGAAGAGAGACCACCTGGGGCAGGACCTCGGGGTCCTGCTGGCGCCAAGCGCTGGCCCTCCTGAGGGGGGCTTCCCTTTGCGTACTGCGGGGTGCCCCCCGACTGCTTCCCGTCTTGTGGTGACGACAATGAGATGTCTGACTCACAAACAACTCATCCTGGGTGTCAAGTTCCTGGGTAAAAATTGGAATTTTGTTCTATGCTGCAAGTTTTTATTATACGGCAGGGATATCATGTATCCCACTGTTTCTATAGGAAAATGTCCTTTGAGTACCAGCTACAAATAAAGTCTGGGATTAGGACTCGTTTGCTCTCCTGATGGACCTACTGAGATTCCGGGAAGTCACCTGCAGAAACAACATTTAAAACACAAAGGAAGGCAAGACAGGAGCGTGTGTGCTGCCCCGGAGTCGGGTTTTCATGCATATTTATGAGGCTCTGCAATTTGAAACAGTACCCGCGCCTGTCCCCGGTTCCGTTCTAGAATATACTCTCGGAGTCAGCCCGCGGCCTGGCGCACAGGCACCTTCGTCACCCTGTGTGCGATGCGCGAGGAGTGATTTTATTCATAGATTCATCTAAAGATGGCATTGGAAATAATTTATCTAGTATCGACGTGTGAATTGTGTTTATTTAAAAAGTGGCTGCAGAGCGGGCTTAAGCATGCACAGCGAGTGATGTCGGGGGAGTTTTTCCTTCTGCTCCGAAGCCCAGAGTCTTTGTCTTTTTAACATCCATGTGCTATTTTTCCCTTGGATATTTCGAGACACTTCTCTTTGTTTGAGATGTGCAGCCTCCCTGCCCATCCGTTCGGCCCGTCGTCCTCCTCGGCGCCCCCGTGACCTGCACGTGTCGGGAGAAAGCAGGGACGTGCCGGTCGGGGAGCCAGAGAAGGGGGCGAAATGCCCGGGGGGTGGGGGCCGGTTCGTCTGGATTCTCATCAGGTCTGGGTGCGTCTGGGTGCATCCACGTGCTACGGGCTCCCCTGAAAATTGGCCTTTGAGTCCCTGTGCGAGGACTCAGATCCAGCCCCGGGTCGGGTAACTGAACGTGAGGAGAGAGTATTTCCTTGGGAAGAAGTTTCTACTGGTCTAGCTGGCTGGTTACAGACCTCCCGGAGGTAGTGAGTCCCCCGTGCTTAGAGGCATTCCAGAAGACGCGCTAAACCGGCAGCACAGTTTTCAGATGTGGGGAAAGCGAACAGACACTTCTCGGAAGATACACCGCGTCCGATTCTCAAGGCCGCCGGGCATCAGGAGAATGAGGGGCGAGAGCACGAAGGGACAGCGCTGCGAACCCATCAGCCTGGAGGGGACACGGGACGGGACGACACACGCCGGTCGGGATGCGCAGCTGGGGGCATTGTCACCTGGTGCCGGAGCGAGGCTGGAGGACAGCTGGGCGCCGTCCTCTGGAGGTCACCCTACGGCCGCCGCATAAACGGTATCCCAGCTCTCAGGCATTTACCCAAGCGAATCGGGAACTGATGTCAGTGCAAAACCCGCATGTGGGTGCTCCCAGCGGCCATGGCCTCGTGGCCACACCTGGGGGCCCCCAGACGCCCTCCAGCAGGAGGGTGGACAGCGGAGCCATGGTCCCTCCACGCAGCGGACACCTGTCCCCAGTCCAGGGACGAGCCACGGTCACACGGCCGTAGGGTAGACCTTAAACGCAGTTTTCTGAGTGACAGAGCCAGGGGAGCACGGTGTCCCCAAGGGTCCTGCCCGTGGTGAGTCGGTGTGTAGGCGGCAAAGCCCCCCAAATAACAAAGCCCACATTCTGGGTTCCCTCTCCTGTGGCAGGTCTTCGGTGCGGTGAAGTCTCCATCACAGATGGACGCTGCCAGGGGCTCCCGGGCCACCCCAGCCAGGAGGACCCGTGGCCCCCAAGACACAAGGCTGCCTCGTTCTTTTGAAGAGCCTCCATCCCAAGTCTTTATTTTGTGGAAGAAATTAACCTCCAGGAATGAAATCTGTGCCAGGCCGGGGCCCCCTCATGGGTCAGGGTGCATAGCTGTGATGTCTTCCTCCTGACGCCCCACAGGAGGCCCGGAGGATGCGGGGATGGGCCCCCACACGGCGGTCCACGGGCCTGCAGTTTCCTCTGCTGGGGGGGACTTGTGCTTGACGCCACGGGAAGGACCCAGTGGGCCTGAAGCCGGGGGGGGGGGGCGGCGCACAGCGACCCTCCGTGGGGCGGAGCTGGGGTTGCCGTGCCCCAGCCTGGGTCCTTCCCGGGGGGCGTTCCGGAGCCCACGCGCCCGGTCCTTTGCTGGCTGTGTCTACAAAATGGTCTAAGATTCTGCACCATAATCCCTGAACCTATAATGCTGATGTTCTAGTGTGAAAGCAATGTTCTCCCCCTTGAGAGAAAACGCCATCAGACGCCATCTGTGTGGCCTGCAATCTCGGCCATAAATCCTGGTTGTATTTATCAGGATTTGTTTCTCAAGATGCTAATTTTAGTCTTGAATTCAACCGCACACTAATTTCCTTGTTTCTTTCTTGCTGGGAAAACTGATCCAACGGCTCCTGGTAGAAAGGGTCTGGCACCTTCCCAAACCCCGTAGCCTCATCTACTTAGAGAGGCTGTTTTTCCTTTCTCTCTCCCTCCACCCCCTTCTTGTTCGCACAGTGTGGTTGGAATCCAGAGGGGCCGGGCCGAGCGCTGAGGGTCCTCGCGGCGCGGCGGAGGGGCGAGCCAGGTGGGGGCCGGGGGCCGGGCTGCGGAGCCGCCGGGGAGAGGAGAAGACGCCCCAAGCCCAGCGCAGCTGCCACGGGAAACATTTGGAAAGTTTCCTTCGTTTTTCTGACACAGCCTACGTGATGCTTGGGATTGGCTGAAAGTCTCAATCTAACGACACTGGATAATGTGGAACAGCCCTCGACGGGGTAGAAACCGTGTGATGCAGGCTTTTTTAAAAACGGCACTTGGCCACGAGGTCTGCATGTACCAGTGAATTTTATGTAGAGCAACCAGAGTCTGCGTCTTCCCTCCCATGTGCACAGTGGGGCTCCCGAGGGGCCCGCGGGTCGGGAGGAGGGTGCCGGATGCCTGCACGGGGCCTCCTCCCAGGCTCTCCCGGGGCGCGGCTGTCGTCGGCAGAGGACGCGGGGAGACAGGCCCGCGGGCTCCCCGAGAACCCTCGGAGATCGGGACCCGGACTCCCGGGCTGGGGACTGTCTCAGATGCCGGGCTACGTGGACGTGTGTTTGCGGGGAGAGAACCCGCCTCACCGCCCGGCGGGCGCGGCACCCAGCTACACGGTGGGCTGCGTGGAGGCGGTGAGCCCGCTCTGCACGACGCTCGCCGGGACCGCCTTCCTAACGGGCTCGGGGTCGACAGCCTGCCAAGGTCACGCCTCGCCTCCAGCCCCAGGGTCCCCACACCCCTGTCCCCGGCCCGACAAGGCGGCGGACACACGCAGGGCTCGGTGCTCGCCTACCAAGCAGATCAGTGAATGGTGCTCGTGTGTTTTCTCGTCTCAGAGGACAGGCATTTTGTACGGAAGTCACGGGACCCGGCCGTGCTTGCTCAGGGAATGTGTGTCGTCTGTCTGTCTGTCTGTCCGGAGCTGGGCCTGGGGGTCTGATGCAGACAGGCTCCCGCTTGCCTGGTGGGCCAGAGAGAAAGCGAGCATTTCTGGGATTTAGCATAGTTTCTGTGATGCCCAAGGGTTGAAATGGGAGCCACGGACCCCCGCCGAGGGCTCTGGGTACAGAACGCCAGGATCGCGCCGGCGAGGCTGTGTTTGGGACGCTGGGGCAGGTGACTTTGGGGAGGCAGGTGAAGAGGAAACCGAGGTGACCAAGGGTGTGTTCAGCCCACAGCCTTTGACCCCAGGTCATCAGACCCAGAGGAGGCGGGCTCATCATTTAATAAGAAACTGTACCCCCGAGGAGCTGCCTCTGCGGAGTGGCGGCTGGGGCACCGGCTCTCTGAGCGGTGGGGGAGGGGCCGCGGGCTGTCCCCCCCCCCCCAAGTCCCGCGGAGGATCTGAGTCCCGCCCCGTCGTCCCCTGGGCAATGTCAGGATGGAGGGGCACGCGCGGGCCCTCGGGCTGCTTCTGCCTGCAGGCTGCTCCCGTCGGGGCTCCAAGTCGCCCCCAGATGTGCGAATTCCACACCTGCAGGGGTCCCCGTCCCCTCTCCCCGAAATGCCCTGCCCTCGATCTGAGAGGGACACACGTGCGTGCGCTTGCCCAGGACAGGAGAGCGTTCCGGGCCCTCGTTGCGGCAGCCAGCGGGGGGCCCACCTGTGCCGCTGGCTGTTTCCTGTTCCTGAGGGACCCTCTACCTGCAGGGTGGGGGGCGGGGGCGGGGAAGGGGCCCAGCGTCCCTGCAGCCTCTGTGTGGAGGGTCCCCACCCTGGAGGTTCCCCTGTGGCTCCCTTTGCAGGCTTTGACCCGCCTGCAGTTGTGATTTTGTACACAGAAGGGCACAGGGCTCGGACCTCACACATTCCTGGGGCCGTGCGCTGCTCTGTGGTCACCAGGACCCCTGCTTCCGTGCATCTTCCTGGACCGTAGTCCCGCACGTTCAGCTCCTGGCGATGCTGCGATGCTGCCTGTGGGGGGGGGGGCACGGCTGAGACACGGCTGCTTCGGGCCACGGGCCTTACAACCCCCTGCAGGGGCAGCTCGGCTGGACCCCAGTCCCTAGACGGTGTGTTCCACCACAGTTCCCAGATGAACTGTAGGGTATTTTATAAAGTTTCAAGCTGCCTGTCAGTATTTCGGTGGAGTCTGTAACGAATGTGGACCCCCAGGGGCCGTGACAGTGGGGACCCTGGCCTGCCCGGCTCCCGGTGGCGTCTCTAGCACATACACCAGTGCTTCGATGGACGTAGGTCCCTGTAGGCCTGCGTCTTCCTGTTCAAGACAGAGGCAAACTCCATTTTTTAATGCATCTTCCTTTATATCCTCCGGCCAAGACTTCCCATTTCTTGGCCCATGTGCAACGTGCTCCTTTTTGGCGCTACCGTGAGGGCTCCGCCCCCCTCCCCGGTGGCACCGAGGTCCCGCTGTCCCCAGGGCCTGGCTCTCTGCAGGTGTCCATGCCACCCTGGCTTCCATCCCCGCTTTCTGCCAGGCTCTGCCCTGGGGTGACCTTCCTGACGACGCCGGCCCGGACCGCCCTGCGCACGTGGATACGGACACACGCGTGTGCATGCACACACGCACACTCCCTCACCACCTGCCTTACCCTTCCCGTAAAGCACTCACCGCTCACGCTGAGACGGGACTCCCGCTGTGCTGGCCGCCTGCCCCAGCTGTAGTTTATGGGCGATTTTGCATTTGACTGTTTTGTCCGGTCTTGTACGCCCACTGCCCGGAACAGCACCTTGCGCGGCGCGAGCTCAGTGAAGACCCGTCCGGAGGCCAGCGTCTCTCTTCCTGAGCCCCATGCAACGCTCCCACCGCCCGGGCGCCGGTGCCGTGCATGTACTTAGTTGTTCCTTCCAGAAGCACTTGCTGCCTGGACGCCCGATGCGGGGGCTCGGGGTGTGCGTGGCCCTCCCTCACAAGCCACGTGTTTGTGGGGGGCGCCGAGTCTCCCTGGCCGCCCTGGCCCTACGAGGACGCTTGCGGTGCCACGAGCTCTGTTCCCACGACGGATGCGGCCCGCACGGCCCTCGCTCCCAGTTGTTCTTATCCGACCTCAGGTGGGTCCCCGAGATCCCAGGTACGGGTTTGGTAGGTTTGAGTCCCGGTTACCAAAACGTGCTCAAACGTTGGACGGTGACATTCTTCACCTCTCCTCTTGCCGGCATGGGCTCCGGCAGCTCCAGCCCCGAGCCACCAGGTGAGGCAGGGGCAGGGCAGTCACACCATCCTTGCCTGCGGCCGCCATCCACCCACGAGGCCCATTCGGCCCTGGAGCCCCAGGGAGGAGGCGCACAGGAGAGCCTCCTCTGTTTGCCATCCGGCTGGAAGTGTGTCCCAGGCGGGGGTGGGAGCCGCCCCCTTGTCCTCACTCCTGGCCTCGAGGGCTCTGTTCCGGGTGGAGGACTTTGGGACTCCCTCCCAGAAGCTGGGGCCCCTGCGCTGGCCAGGTCTCCAGACGGGGTCTGGGGAGACGGCCGGGTGCAGAGCAGAGACACTCGCTCTCTACGCCGGACACACGTAAAACCCGATCCTGCGATGATCCCTTAACCCCAAATCCCGAGTGCTTGTCGAGGAAAGTCTCTCCCACACACACACAAGCTGCTGGCGGCACAGGCTGGGGGAGTCCGTATACACGAGGCACAGACCTAGCGTGAGCATCTATGAGGGACCTGCTGACTACCTGGGTCCAGTGTGCATATTACTGGGGGCCCTCGCCTGCAGGGGCACGCCGGCCGCTGTGGGTGTGCAGCACCGTTAGAGGGTCTGTGTTACTAATTACACGCCTGTGTTTCTCCTTCCGTTGTCCCCACATGAGAGCACGTGAACCGCTGGGTGTGTGACGGGGAGAAAATGAAAAGGCACATTTGTGCACGCGCACACACACACACACATGCGTGCACACGCACACACATGCACACACACCCTCTCACATGCACACACACATGCATGCACACACACGTGCACACACACACACACGCACACACACACGCATATCCTGTGGGCATGCTCTATGCTGGACACGCAAGGCCGAGGAGAGTGTGGGAAGGAGAGAGCGCAGGAGGCTCGGCGGCCGGAGAAGACGCGGCCCGAGGTCGGGAGGGTCCTGACATCCGGCTGTTCACACAAATGTCTTCACTTCTCCGCTTCTTCTTCTCACCAGCAGAGGAGCTTTGCCTTCCGACGGGACAGCTGGGACCTCTAGGGAGGGTCCAAAAGGGGGTCCTGAGCTCTTTGACGTGGTCGCAGAATGGACTGCGGTGGCCCAGACTCTCTGCTGTGGGACAGGGCTGGGATCCAGGGCTGTGGACGGGAGACCGAGGAGGAGGACGGGGCCAGCAAACCACGGAGCGTCACGGAGACAGGGCAGGGGCGAATCGGGAGAGCACGTAAGGGAGGCGATGACCGAGGGGAGGGGTCCCGGGGGTCTCCGTGGGCTCACTGTCCTCTGCCCTGAGGCCTGACCAGTGCACGGTGCCCTCTGGGACCCGCACAGGCAGGAACATGTCTCCCGGGGGGAAATTAGCACCTTACTATCCACGCAGTCCAGTGAAATCAAACACGCCACCCGCCCGCCGCCGTCCATCGGTCCATCCGTCCACCCACACCCGTCGTCGGCTCGTGGACGTGGTCCTGGATCTACCTGGGGTCCACGAGGTACCAGCTGCGTGCCCACCTGCACGAGCTTCTCCCCTGTGCTCTGGATTCAGAGCGAGATCGCAGCCCAGGGAGCGGGGCTTGTCCCCACGTGCGCTCAGTCGCTGTTCCTGTGGCGCTGGGGGCGTTGTAGCCCTGAGGTTGTGGGAGGCCTGGGGTGCTGGGGCCTGCTCCCAGGTGCGGGGCTGTAGCCGGGAGGGGGAGGCAGCCTGACAAAGGAGCGGCTGGGGACCAGCCTGAGAGCAGGGAGGGGAGGGCTGGGGTGGGCGTGAGTGTGCTCCAGGGGGTGGTCCTGGGTTGGGGGGGCTGCCCCCTCTGCCTCAGTGGCCCCACTGTCTGGCCTCTCTACATGTCTGGTGTCCGAGATTCCATCGAGGACCCGGGGAGTGACGGTTGCCGGGACCAGGTGACATTTGCAGGGACCCTGAATGCGGCGAGGGCGTGAGCCGTGGGACGGTCGAGGACGGCCGGGGGCAGCGAGTGCCGGGAGCCTCCGACACCAGCCACAGGTGCGCGGCCTCCACCAGCCGGTGCTGGAGCTCAGAAAGGAGCAGAAGTAGAGGGGACGCGTGCTAGCCAGCCGCTGCCATGCTTCCCTTCCGGAATCTTCTCCCCTCCTGAAATACATGCCTTTGAAACTCAATAATGATGCAGTTAGTGATCGCGGATCCTCAGCTCTGTCCTGAAAAGGCTGCCGTATCTCTCTCCTTCGCCAGCGTCTTGTCACAGGCTCACCATCCTGGTCCACCAAGTTCTTCCAAACCCTGGAGACCTTAGTGCACGACCTCCAGCCTCCAGGGCTGCCACGGGGGAACCTGTCCGGGCCCCTCTGCCGGGGGCTTGTCCTCTCTCTGTGGCTGTGCCCGGATTGTGCTGAGTCGGCGGTTTGCAATCCCACCCGGATGTGCTGGGGTGTGGACTTGAGTGATTCGTCCTACGCGGGGCCCTAGGGCTCCTTGGATGTGACACGGCGTCTCGCTCCCCCCTCCCCTCTGGGCTTCGCGCTGCCCCTTCCATCTTTTCCCTCTGGATACCCACCCCTTCCCTCTGTGCTCCCCGAGACCCATCACCCTTGTCTGTCTCCCATTTCAGCCTGCCTGGCTCTCTGCTTCTCTGGGAAAGTTTTGAGGGACATTCTCTCAAGTACTTAGTGGTGTTAAGCAGGCAGTTAGTTTTAGATTTCGGCAGCTCTGTTTTGAAGTGCTAGAAGTCCTGGCTCTTTTCAGTTCTGCTAGCCCCTCGCTCCCCCATGATACCTTCAGTTCCCTCTCTCCCTCTGAACTTATTAAATACACTTATTTAAATTCTGAATTGATGCTTCCAATATCCTCAGGCTTTGCTGGCCTGATTTTGCATTTCTTTGCCTCCCTTGACTCACACTTCAGGTGGCTTTTCCTTTTATGAGTTTTGTGATTTTTAATTATAATCTCATGCTCCCTTGAATAATGTGCAAAGTGGAACCCTCTAGGTGAGCTTCATACTTGCCTTTGCTAATTGCTCTGTGGCACTGCCAGTTCAACCCTCTTTAAACTAAATATTTGGCTTTTTTTCCTTCCTTTACTTTTTCTTTTTTTGTGGGGGCAACACAAGAAAGTGATTTTCAAATGCAAACCAGCCTAAGTGTGTTTGGATTAAGAGCTGGATGAGGGTGTGCTGGGCCCCGAGGCAGGGGGATGTTTTAGAGAATGTTTATTAGATTTTTTTAAAAGATAATTTTTTGAAAAATGGTGTTGTTTTTCAGCAAACCTGGGGGGAGGGAGCAGAGATTTCCTGTGTAGCCCTGCCCCCACCGGCACCGCTCCTCAGCCCCACCGTCCCCACGGGCTGGCGTGTGCGTTAGAGCCCGCGGGCCCACAGTCCGTGGTTCACACCCGGCTTACTGTCGGCCGTGTGCGTCCCTATTTTTATTTTTGTTTTGTCTGTTTCACTCAGAGCCATGGCTGAGAGGAGCACTTCTTCCTGCTTTGTTTGGTCGCCCTTTGGGCTCCCTGGTGTTTGGGTGTCTCCCATTGGGGCCCAGACCCCGTCCCCCTCCCTGTGCGCAACCTGGGAGCCACCGGACCCCGGAGCCCGGCACGGCTTCCCGCCCAGCCCTTCCTGCTGACTGACGGCTGATCCCGGGCAGTGTCCGCTCCCT